>QOCX01000110.1:495217-509105 GCA_005959815.1 Sarcophaga bullata
GAAGAGAAATTTACTTTTGGAATGTTGAATTGTGTCTGTTTAGTTTCGTTTTACAGGGAAAATATTTTCTATCTCTCTTGTTTATTTGCTTTACTCTTATTTGAATAAGAAAATTTGAAGTTTATTTTTTCTTGTTTTCTTTTTTCCTTTGTTTTCCCCTGAATTTAAATTTTCGTTTTTAGGAAATCCTTGCTTTTTTATGGGCTTGTGTTGCTTTCAAAATCATTTTTAAGATTTAATTTTTAACAGTTTCTTTGTTTTGTTTGTTTTTTGTTTTTTTTTGTATTTTTTCTTCCGCAAAATCAAAAAGAGTTTTTCAACGTTTTTTTATTTGGGGTTTTATAAAAAGGGTTTTCCTTTCGAATTGTTTTTTTTTTATAAAATTTATAAGAAAAAAATGTTTTTTATTTGCTTAAACAATAAGAAATTCTTTATTAAAGTTTAAATTTCTTTTCCTTTATTTTTTTTTGGGAAAATCCTCATGTTCTTTTTTTTTTGTTCAAAGTGTCATCTGCTGTTGCTGCTGCTACAGCTATAGCTACTGCGTCTGTTAATATTGCTTTTTAAGGATTTATTTGGTGTTGATTTTCAAATCTTTTTCCCAATTCATTCCTTTGTTGCTGTTGTTCTTATCAAATGTTGGTAAAGCTGTTTCATTATCTGCTTTATTTTGCTTTTGTATGTGTGTGGGGCTTATTACACTGCGATATGCCTTTTAAAAACTTATAATATGTCATCGTATGCCACATTATGTGTTCATAATTCTTCAAAAGTTCTTTCTTCTTATTCGTTTATGTGATTTGGGTTTTCAATTTCTTAATATTAAAAGGAAAAAAAAATTTTTTTCTTCTTCTTTGTAACAAAAATCATTCCATCACTTAAATGAAGCAAACATATGAGAGAAATGAAATGCTTTATGAACTGAAAAGTCCTATTCATAGTATTGTAAACATAAAAACATGGCTCTAAGAAAAGTTTGTTCAAGAGAATAACTGTTTAGCTTAACCCTGTTCATGAATACATTCAGCACAGAATAGAAGAATTTTGTGTAGACTTTGCTTGGCAAATGTGTGAATAAAATTTCATTAATCTGGGCTTAATATGAAAGTAAATCGATAACATGACTTAAATAAATAATACCTCGTGTTATAAATCATACTATATGGAGTCCGACTTATAATTTTTAAGCTTAACGTATAGGAAAATGAAGGCAATAACAACTAGGAATACGGGATTAAACATTATCCCGGAAAAAGGCGATTATAAATTACTTCAGCCATGGAACTGTACTTATTACAAAGATTCCTAGTCTTCGAGAGTAGCACATGCCGCTACATAACCGTTACGTTAACTTCTGACTCGATAGTAACAATTCCAAAAATACTGTGGGGCGATCCTTAAAATACTCATGGTTCTCTTTATAAAAGAAATATGAAAAGTTTCTTAAAAATCTGCCGTTCAGGATCGACTTTAAATGGTAAGTCCCGCCACTCATGTATACAAATTAATACACCCAACATATATGGTATGAGAAGCTAGGTTGTAATCCTAACTGAAGGGTCGTACTGACCAATTAAGTACGTATGAATGGTTCCCTTAATAAGAACGATCTGGATGGAGTTAAAAACATTAAAAATTGATCAGAATTAACATCGATTATTAGAATCCTTAATGATATCATAACGTTATGTCCACCAAACATTACATCGCATAGAGGTACTGTAGATTGGACCTCCTGCTCACCGTTACTCGCCGATGACAAATTAATATTTGTGGATTTGCCAATAGGCGTTTTGTAATACAGATATAGTTGCATTTTAAAGCATAAAATGCAGGCATGATCTCAAAGATACAGTGAGCGTCCAAAAGAAACTGTACATTCATAAAAATATACATTAAATAAAATACCGTTACTTTTTTTTTAAAATTGATTTATTGCCCAGTGTTTAAAAATGAAAAAAAAAATACAAAAAATTCCGAAACATTGTGAAATTTTTTCGAGCACTCTCCTTAAATTGTTAAAGTTGAGTTTGGTGATTGTTAGAATGTACTAGTAACGTTTCTTTTGACGCTCACTGTATATGAGCTTAAGTAGAATATGTTTGGTTTGGAACTGTACTTTGCATCGCACCTTTTTTTTAAGACATTTAATATTATTGTAGGTATTGTTGTGTCCCACCTTTCTATCAATTTTATTTTGTATTTCTAAAGAAACATTAAAAATTCGCATCGAATTAACATCGATTATTAGAATCTTAATGATATATAACGTTATGTCCCACCAAACATTACATCGCATAGAGGTAGCTGCTTAGACTGGACCTCCGCTTCACCGTACTCCCATGTACAAATTAATAATTTGTGATTTCCAATTAGGCGTTTTGCTAATACAGATGATCAGCTGCTTTTATAAGCATTAAATGCGGGCTTTATTCAAACATACTGCAGTGATCGCCAAAAGAAAGTTGTACATTAAAAAATATGTTAATAAAAGTACCGTTTTTTCAATTTTAAAATTTTATTGCCAGTGTTTAAAAATGTAAAAAAAAAAACAAAAAATTCCGAACACCTTGTGAAATTTTTCGGCACATCTCCTTAAATTTGTTAAAGTGAGTTTGTGATCTAGTTAGAACTTTTATCCATACTGGTACATTTCTTTGACGCCACTGGTAAGTGAGCTTAAGTACCAATAGTTTGGTTTGAACTGTACTTTGCATCGCACCTTTTTTTTAAGACATTTAAAACTATGTAGGATTGTTGAGTCACCTCCTTTCATCATATTTTGTATTTTAGTACATACAAGGTTTTCAAAGGCGTAAATAAAATGCCCCATTCCCAACACTACATACAGAATCAATTACGTCAAGAAATCTATGTAATCGTTCCATTGGAACCAATTTGAAAATAAATGAAAGAAAGAAAAAAATATCAATTCCTATTAGCTTGGTAAAGGCTGCTTTTGATAGCATAATCTAAAATATAAATTTTAAGTAGTAAACCATGTGTGGCAATCCCTAAAATCAAGCAGACCCAAAACAATACAAAAAAAAGAGACTCGCAACAACAACACCCAAGTATTTGTTTTCCTACTCTTGTTTTCAAGGCCAAACAAACCTTCAACATGGAGCTAAAAATAATCAAAAATAAAGGAAAAATCTAAATAGTTCCAATCTAAGGTGTCGGTGTGTTCTTATTCAAGAATTTTGAAAACATTTATCCACATTAAGATGTATCAGGAAGGGAGAACTTTTTAAATGTAGATTCTTGAAGAGCCAAACAAAAGAGAAACAACAAGACAGTCAGTACCCAAGAGTAACAGACAAGATACCGCCAGACAAAGTAGTTGTGCTACACATAAAAATTTCACAAGCATTGTAGAGCATAAAAGGGACAACGGAAATCTATTACGCTTAAAAATCCTTGTTGTGTTGTTAACAGCATACATCACGATCTTGTACACAGCGCTTTACAGGTAAATGCACACTAAATAGTGATAACGTGTTACGGCAAACACAAAAGAAAATGAACAAAACACAGAGAAATGTATATAATATTCTTCGTTTGTTTTTGTTGTTTAAACCGGATAAACCGATAAAAAAATAAAGATGGAAAATAAATGATTTATTGCTTCCGAAAATAAAATCCCTCCCTTACCAGAAAACCATAAACACAACGATAAAAGATTAAAAATGAAAATGACAAAAAAATTCCGGACTTTTTTTTTTAATAAAATTCGTGTTATAATTTAATAAAAAAATTGCCATTCATTAAGCATTTTATATGAAAAACAAGACAAAAACAAGAAACAAGAAAAATATATCTCTGAACACATACAAATCTAGAACAGAAAATTCATTTCGTTTTTCCACATTGATAATCTTTCTTTATGTAGAGTTTGATATTTGGCTGTGTGTGCGTGCGTAAAATGATTAGGGCAATACAAGCCATAATCACTGTCATTATATTTATTTTGTAAAGATAAACTCATACATATGCACATACACCATACACTTATCCATGATTGTATGTAAATTTTCCCTCCCATGCTCAGATTCATTTTTTCACTCTCTCTCTCTCTCTCTCTCTCTCTACATGTGAAGAATTGAAGTAAATTATGCATAAAAACCTAGATCAAACAAAAACAATAACAATAGTACGTGGGTAGATGAGAAAGGATAAGTTTTGTTTAATTGCGTGTGAATTTGAAAGAAATTTCTTAGTGAAAAAGTTGATCAATCAGATACCAAAACTAAAGGTTATGGCCCTTTAGGAAACGTACACACATACATAATTAGTCGTTACAATCCTTCAGCCAGGATTACGATCTAGCTTCTTACAGTACTGATGTTGTGTGTGTTTATTTTATACATGAGTGGTGGGATTTACAGAACGAACGATAGATTTTTAAGAAACTTTTCATGGCAATTTAATTTGCTCTCAGAGTTTTTGCCATAAATCTGCTGAGAGAGGAAGTCGCCGGAGAAATAATTTTTCATATTTTCGTTTTGTTGTCTAACATGGCGTTTTAATCGAGGCTTTACGTATTGTAAGCCAACATACTACCTACTAGCCTGCGGCGAGTAAACATTTTCTGGGAATTGTAATGCAGAGCTGGCAGTTTCTAAAACAAAAACTATAAAGTGAAGTACACTTTTGTGTAGTTCTTCTTGATCATTAATTTTGGCCAATATTTATGATGAGTAAGATTAGGGCTACTCCTTTCCGATTTATATAAACTCCAGTAATGAGTGATTAGTGGTGAGTAGAGCAGTTCTTCAAATAAAACCCTTCTAACAGAGACTTTGAAAATTTAACAGGCGTTAAAGGTCATTGATGGTACATCTGTCAAATGAAATGTCTTTTATTCAGCCTATTTGGTCAAATTACTATGAACAGTTAAGGCATTCAACAACATACGAGTATGCAAATATGAAAATTATTTTATCCAAATGGATATGCTGTGTGCCTCTATTAACTGAATAAGGATAATGAAATACGGACTCCCATTGATCATAATCGTAATTACATTTAAGAGTTTATAATGACCAAAAGAAATAAAATGAAATCCATTTAACAGCCTTTAAGTATAATAATTATTATAAGGGCTCCCTTGTTCACAAGCATATTCTGATATTTTGACATCTAAATGGCAGGACATCAGTTTGAGAGAGAGAAAGAGAGCAAGTGATTGTTAAATTATGCTGAGAGTGTATACAATAAATTTAATTGCCAGTGTAAAGGCGCCATAAAAGGACTCATTAATACTGTTTATTACTAATTTATGCTTTAAAAATAATATTTTTACAACCGAACTTGTTAAACATAATATTACTTTAACGTAATTACGCTGTAAAAGCTCTTAAAATGTTTGTATACTTAAATGTTTACTCAAACACTGAGTACGTGACAAATGACGCACATTTCCATTTCGATTACTGATTAAATTTTCGTTCAGTGTATTGAAATTTTTTTTACACGAATGAAGAATTCGAATTTTCCATTCTGATAATCATAATGTTTGTGTGAATGAAAGAATAATTTAATTAATTTTAAACTAAAATCATAATTATTGATATTTTTTTAAAACTTTTCAACATGTTTTTTCACGAATTTTGTTGGGATATTATTTTTTAATTTCATTTAATAATACGGGGAAAAAGAAACAACACAACAACACTTGGTCTTTATTTGGTTTGGTGAGGTGCAGTGCAGTAATTGCTCATCTTATATTTCAAAATGGAATTTACATATTTTTGTTTTGTCTCTCACTCTATCTCTCACTCTCTCTCTCTCTCTCTCTCTCTCTCTCTCTCTGTATCTTTCTGTCTCTGTTTGAACGTACATATGTTAATAATTTTTAAAGAGTCTGTTGCACTATAAAATTAAAAAAAAAAAATTATGCTACAACCAAAATGGTTATTGTTGTTATTTTTTACAAAAAAACAACAACAACAATTTCCTACGAATAATACAATAAAAAAATCCATCAAGAGTTTTCCATGAATGTTTTAAGATCGCATTAAAAGTTTTAATTAAAATTGAATTGTTTTCACATAAATTTCCTAAAAATTGTTTTCAAACAAGGTTTTTTTTCCAGTTTTTTGGTTTTTCTTAGTGAGTAATTCGTATGTTAGTAATTGCTTTTTATACATAATTTTCTTTGGCTATACTTCCCCTCAAACAATTCAATCAAAACGAAATGGAAAGGAATCAATCACATTGCTAAAGGAAATGGTTAGACTATCCAGGGCAAATAGAACAAGCTCGTTAAGATTTTAAAACGATTTGTCATCAGGAATAACATGCTGCACCGTTCTAGAGTTATTGTAGTCTCCGTAGTGAGGCCACGGTTTAAACCCCAGGTCAGACAACTGCAACAAAACGAAATACGAAAAAATATTTCTTCGGCAACTTCCTGTTAGCAGATTTCCGGCAAAAACTCTGAAAGTAAATAAAATTGCCATGAAAAGTTACTCAAAAAAAAAACTGTCGTTCGGATTTGACTGTAGGTCCCGCCACTGAGGTATAAAAGTAACACACACAATATTAGTGGAAACTAGACCGTAATTCCTGACAAAAGAGTTGTAATGACCGATTATGTCTGTTATGATATGTCGTGTCTATGATATGTCGTTCTAGAGTCATGAATTTACATTTGCAGCCCTTACATGTGCAGACGGCACTACAGCCGTCAAGGAGTAACCGTAGATCCATAGGCTATTAAGAAATAACAGAATTACAAAGCGCAGCGGGGCCTATTTTTCATTTAATAATTCCAAAAGTTACATTACGAAGTAGGGTATAATAGAAGTAGACCTGACCAACTGTATATTTATGTTTGTATACTTTTTTTTCTTATTTACAGTTACTTTATATCACATGCTTTTATTTTTTCCTTTGTTTTTCAATCATTTCCTTCCAGTCATTTACTTGCAATTCTTTTTTTCTGTTTTAAATGCAAATATTTTCGAATGCCATCATCACCCCGGCACTTGTTTCTGGGTATTTTAACGCATTTAAAAGGAAAACGGCATTATCCTCCAAAAGAGTGCATATGATGAGTGAAATAAATGCTTTGCTAGAGAGAAATCAAGGGAAACGGTAGCTTAAATATGAAAAAGATTTTCAAATAAAACATTTACATTGAAATTCGTTGAGGAGAAAAGGAAGGATAAGAAAAAAAAAAACCAGAAATATTTAAAGAAATCGAAAAGAAAAACAAACAATAAGTAGAGAAAAGAAAGGATCCATGCATGTTTTTGGAAATAGTAGATGCCTCGTTATTGTTTCAAGGCTCTTTAATATTTGGATTCGAATAAACTTTTAAGAATAGGTTTCTGCGTAATTTATGAAACCTTATAGAACGTTTCTAACCATTCGATTTACAAACTATGTAAAGTATCCACAGTCCTAATAAGTCCACAGAAGGCTCTGTGTGTATTCAACAACAATTTCTTTTCCGTACCTTCTGTAGCGTGCCTTTGAAAATCGTTGTGAATTGTTAAAACCTTTAAAAAATTCCTTTTTCAAGTATTTTCGCGAAAGGAAACACCAAAAAAAAGAAACAAATTTTTGCATGAATTTCTTTAACTGTGAAATAATTGTAAGAGTATGGGTGAGAGTAAGAGTGAGAGGATGGTTTAGTACTGTAAATAATAAGTGGTTTTCACATACCATTAAACGTTGCCTACATTGCGGCGTTACATGATGTAAAAATAAAACATTTCCTGGAATATTATTTGAATTATTCTTTCTCTCTTCTTAACAGCATTTAAATTAAAACAACAACAAAACGTATATAAATTTATGCATTTGCATGCAAATAAGGTCACATGTTGTAAATATAAAAAAAAAACGTAATATTTTCATGGAGTCAATAAATCTGATAATTACAGTCTTTGATTGCATATTTATAATGCTTCATTAAAATTTCATTTCCTTTAAATTTTTATAAGAGATTTTTTTTATCACAAAAAAAATGGCGTTTTTCTAGACTGTTTTTCTCCAGCCAAATGATTATTATGTACTCATGAATTTTGAAAAGAGGCTTGTTTAATAAGGTGTTGACTTTGAGTATTGTAACGAAATGAATGCAGAAAACTGTTATTCCTTAAAGCCTCATTGCTAGCCGAGACCATGTTGAGATACTAAGTATTAACATGCTGTTTGCTGTTGTAAGCTTTGGAATCTGCTTAGGTGGAAAAGCAGTCGATTTTAGTGGCTAGTTTCTTTACAGAATCCCACCCAAAAGGAATTTAAAAATCTAAGAAGAGCATCACCGCTTTATTCAGCAAATTTTGTTTTTAAAGAAATGAATTGCAAAAAAAATAAAAAATTTGTTTACAAAATCAAATTTTTTCTTTTTTTTTCAATTTGTTTAGAATTTTTTGCACACCCTTCGTTTCGACAAGAATTCAAAAAAGCGTTGAAAAAACAAAAATAAAAATCAGTGCCACATTATTGTTGGTGGATGCACTTGCAATTTTATTTTCGTTCAATATCCTTGAAAGTATTTCTGACAACAAAAAAAAAAAAAAACAAAAAAAAATGAAAAACAGACAAGAAAGAGAGTGAAAGTATTTTTATTTTGCCATTTTTATGAATGATTGATAGTTTTCTGCATATTAAAAAATAAGAAACAAAAACAAACACAAACACTAAAAAAACACAATGAATTGGTGTCTTGTATTCTAGAGTAGAAACAGTTTTTGAAGAAACTGCAAGAAAGTTGTAAACACTTTTCGCTTTTTCTTTAAAAGTGTTTTACCCTAAGAGCATATACGAGGAGTTTTCAAATGTTTCTTTTGCTATATAGCGACCACATGAAGATTGTTTAATTTATAGAAATTATGTATTAAGCCAGGTTCAAACGACCGAGAAAGCGATCGTTTTTGTAATAGATTTCGAATTCATAAAATATGCCCTCTAGACAAGCTTTTGACTCCCACTGTCTCACTGAATGGATAACTTTTACAATGAATATGATACAGAGAGAGAGAAAGACTCTGTCAGTAAAATTTCCTCAAATGTCTATGCAATAGGTGTGGCATACGCAGATGGTGTTAATTCTCAATAACCCCTGATGGCAATCCTATCGTTCTAGAACTTGCTGTTTGACTCAAGAAACGGTGAAAAAGTGTTAATTCACAGTTTGTTTTTAGTACATACATACATAATTGATCATTACAACCTTTCAGTCACGATAACCACTTAGCTCCACACACCTCTTATGTAGTGTGTGTTAATTTTATACATGGGTGGGGCAGCCTACAGTTTAAAGTCGACTCCGAACAACAGATTTTTGAGAGAATTTTCATGGCATTTTTATTTACTCTCATAGTTTTTGCCATAAATCTCCTGAGAGTGGAAGTCGCTGAAGAAATATTTTTCATATTTTCGTTTTAATGTTTGACCTTTGGTTTGGACCGTGGCCTTAAATCTAATAAGCCAATACACTACCTACTAGACTATGGCGACTCCTTTTTTTTAAATATGTGAAGTGTTATTACTTACTACTTACATACTTAATTGATCATTGGAACCCTTTAGTTAAGATTTCAACCTAATTTCTCGAACCACACACGTTGCGTGTGTTAATTTTATTCATGAATGGCGGGACCTTTGCCTCAAAACTACTGCGAAGAAGTTGCTGAAGAAATTTTTTTTTATTCCGTTTTGTTCGAGATGTCTGAGCTGGGGTTTGGACCATGACCAAGACAACACATTACCTTCATATTAGACTACACTGACTAAATAAATATAAAATACGATACGCTATCTGACTAGAATCGATATATATATATACTGTCATGAGTATTGATCCTGTAAAATGTATAAAACGCCGTGTTCCTAATAAATAACAAAGCCCTTTAACCACCCCTTTATTAATACTTTACATATTGCGAAATATACCTTCGAAATAAACTTGGTCATGACTTTCAGGTTGGGATCTGTAAGAGGCCAAACAGTTTCTTTCAAAATGTTGTTTTGTCAGTTTCCATTAATAAGATTTCATACAGAACACTTATAATCCATCTCTGGGGTTCCATTTCTTCTTATGCTCACTTCTCTTTCGAATGACAATTTAACAGAAACTGTGTAAACGACTCTTTAAGTGCCCAAAATTAAAATGTAAATAAAATATGAACTTTCAAGGGAGGAGTAAATGAGTTGGACAAAGATTTGGCTTCAAGTGTATGCTAATTGAATGGCACTCACACAGACACACACATATATAAGATGAATAAATTGAGAATAACAATCTACACACACAAACAATATTTTGTTTGTAAACAGACTCTAGTATACACGCACACAATAACAAGCATAATAGTAATGGCTGATGGTCATAAAATTGTACGGTACGGTACATGAACTCTCATAAAACTGATGAAATACACATACACATGAACAATTTGTAAACAAAACTGCAATTATAATTACATCAACAACAACAACAATTACAGATGCTTGTTGTGTTGTCTCCCTTCGTCAACAATGTTTTTACATTGTTTTTGCAATAAATTTCTTGCTTTGAAATTCTTTTTTATTGTTTTTCTCTCTTCTTTTTTTTTTGTTTTGTTTTTTCATTTTAATTTCTTAACAAAATTTCATAATATTTTTATGTAATCTAGTGTAAACAACAGATAGCAGCAGCAGCTACAGCAGTAGCAGTAGTAGTAGTAGCAGTAATGCAGCAACAACATTTAGTTGTAAATACTACGATACGTTGTATGTACGTATGACGCATTAAATTGAAAATTTTAATTCTTTATTTCAATTGTTTGATTAACAAGACAAAATAAAAACTATTTATAGAGGAAAATTCTTTTAGATTTTGTATGAAGAAATTGAATTTATTTTTTTATATTTCAATCCCAAGACGAGAGCAAACCTGAGTTTGAAACCCCAACACTTCAGTTTCACATTCTTTTTAAATTGCGCGCCAATAAAATTCTTTTTGTTTTTGTTTTTATTTTCTCTTCACTTCACTTTCACTGTGTGTGTAAAATTTTTCAAAAATTTTTTCTTTTACTGTCCGTTAAAACGTTGTAAAGCGTTTAAAGGTAAACAATTGACTGCTGAGTGGGTACATGTTTTGTTCTCACAGCCGTTTCAAGAAGCTTTAAATGTCTGTCAAAATATTCTGTTGCCAAAAATCTCACGCCTTAAAGAAACACACAAGGTGTCCTAGAGACACCGCTTGTCTAATAATTCACTGGTTCTGTGCTGTTTACTGTGATGTATGGCTGCTGTTACTGCCAAATTCATTGTTGCCATACCGAGTGTTAGATCTTTAAGGAAAGTTTTGACAGAAAGCTTTGACAGTAAATGTTAAGAGCAAAGAAAGCTTTTTGGTTTATAAAGAAAGTGAACATTTTTTATATGATTTTAAGTAAAATAACAGAGCTTCTGAGCTTTTTGTTCAAATGGAAGTTCGTAAAAAGTGATGTTTTATAATAAAACTTTTTCTTTAACCACATGAAATAAAAGCTTTTAAAGCTTTTAGGGAATTATGTCAAAGGGAAATTATTAAACTCAACAATCTAAATTTAAGCATAGGATGTTTATAGCAGTTGTTTAGAATTCATGTTTTTTCTAGGTTTGTTATAAGAAGATAACATTTTAAACAAAAGCTACATAATTTATATCAGAAAGCTGAAAAGATACAATTTACTCCAATAGATTAAATTTTATACCAGAACCATAAAGAAATAATCAAAGCTATAAACCTTAAAGAAAAAAATACGTTTCTTTAGTGTCGTTAGGCCACTAGATATGCTGACAATGAATTGTTGACGTACAATATAGTCCACATGCGATCGAAAAGCTAAAAAGAATATTTTCACGAATTCCTTACATTTTTTGAATGCGTAGATTGCTCAGATTAACAGCTATCCTAAGTTTTCTCAAACACAAAGCTTATTGCCGAAATAACTACACAAAGTACATTAATTGGCAAAAGAAAATCAGGAGATTCTCTATTATATTTTGCAGTGGACTGTGACGGGCTTATTATTATTTCGAATCAAGTAATTCATCCTAGTGAAACTTTTCAAAAAGGCAAGACGTTGTTAGCACTTAAATTGTTCGATCACAAGTCCGAGTAATCCCCGGTCCAAACCCCTTAGTAAAAAGTTATCGAATTAAAAGAGACTTTAGTCCCCCTTCCAAAAACATCACAGAGAGAATTTAGCATCAACAAACAACATCTTAAGAAAGTTAGGTAGCGTCAGCTGTTGAGAAAGAAATCGTAACACTACACTTGTACCACTACAACCAATCTATGTCCATAGATATGCAACGAAGTTAGCAACTCTATCATTCTAGAAACTACATGCTTAATTGGTGGTCATTATAATCCTTTAGACAGGATTACAACATAGCTTCTCATACCACCAGAAAATTTTATCCGTAAATGGCGGGACATAGAGTTTAAAGTCGGTTTTCAAACGATAGATTTCTTTAAGAAACTTTTCATGTGGCATTTGTGACGTTTATTAATTCAATCATCTCAACAATTTGCTTTTGCAGCTTTTCTTCCATTTATTGCAGCAATTTTACTAAAAAAAAACTCTGCTAAACTGTGTTTAAGCTGAACGTTTTTACACACAAATTGTTGCCTGCAAACTCAACACGAAATTTTTTTGTGGCTTTTCGTTTTGCAATGAAACAATCAAAGCAAAAACAAATGCTACTCCCATCATATGCCTTGCATGTTAGGCATATGAGTATAGAAACGAACACAGAGAAAAACTAGTAGAGAAGAGAATTGTGTTTTAGTTCACAAACTATGAGTATGTGTGTGTGTGTGTGTATATGTGTGATTTTTCCATTATTCTCATCATCATGCTGCCCGGGGTGGTAAATTTCCTTAATTGAGTTCAGTTTTCCATAAAATTATTGTATAATTTGTATTAAAACAATAACAACAACAACAACAATAACCAGAATCTTTATTATTGTTATTGCTGTTGTTTCTTTTTCCCAATTTGGTTGTGGTTGTAATTATTTGCTTCGTTAAGTTTACCACTACATTTGCATTACATTACTGTTGCTATTCTTGCTTTAACCAAAGAGAATGCGAGTATGGGTGTGAGTAGGAGTAGAAGAGTGTTATAAAATTGTTTTTTTCTTTTTCTTACAATGGAAGTGTTACTTGCAAATTCTCTTTTATAGAAATGAAATTGTAGTTTTCTTAAATTTTAATATAAACAAGGATAGAGAGAGAGAGAGAGAGGAAAGGATGTGTGAATGTTATTTTAACCAAAAATAGAGCAACAAAAATTAACTGTAAGTGAATGTATGTATGTGTGGTATGTGTGGAAAAGTATATTGCATATGTATTTGTGTAATTGAATTTTATCTCGTGTAAAGCTGTTGGAATGTAAGCGTATGTGTATGCATGCATGTCTGCTGGGCACAGAGTGTCTCGTGCGTTAATTGCTGTTGACTTATTGTCGATTAAATTTAATGCTTTTACGGATGAGTTTATTGAATGCATTAAGGAGGCATTAAAAAAAAGTTAATTTAAATTACTAGGGCAAAATGGAAACGAAGTATTGTTAGATAAGACCCGTATTCAGTTTTTTCTATGATAGTGTAGCATTTGTTATGACAAACAAGAAGGGATACGCCATACAGGCGAGGATTTTTTTTTAAATATTTTTTTCCCAAATCAAAAATATCATTACCACCCTAATAACAGTATGCCTGATTACCACCAACCTTACTCAATTCACTTACATCCTGTGGTTGCCAGCGAAATTAAATTATTTTTACTGCCAGTCAGTTAGACGTTGTATGAGTGTCTGCCCGCGACACTGTCGTTACCAACAGGTAATAGGAAAATTTAACGATAAATGATGCTGCATAATAATGAAATTAT
>QOCX01000111.1:0-17062 GCA_005959815.1 Sarcophaga bullata
AACGCTTTGCTATTTCCTTAAGACAACTGCAGCTGAAATGAACCATTTTAGAGCTCGTTACGTTATATCCTGTCATTCTCTCAGTGATATTGGATGACATCTTTCACTAGGGAAACAGTGCAATGTTTCGGTAACTCCACTGAAAAAACTGTTTCTGTAGCTGGTTAGGCATTGATTCAATGTTACTCGAATTATACTCTCTCTCTCTCTCTCTGAACAGTAGAAGTACTCTTATCCAGTTTGATCTCGTCTGGCTGGGTACTAGGCTTAATTTTCGGTAGAGAGTTGTTCGCAACCCTATTAGTGAAGTGGTGGCTCTCATATACCGTTGAAGTATCTCCAGAAGTTCCGCCTGATTTGTATGTTGAAGGGTAGATACTCTTGTTATCACCTCACCTAAACACATTATGCAGGCCGCATGCCACTAGAAACTGCTTAGTCAGTAAGATGTTATGACACTTGATTGAAAGGATTTTAGTTTCCTAATGTGGATCTACGCTGGTTAACATAGACGTTTGCAAACCTGGGAGTAATGTAATTGAACGTCTTGCAGTTTTTCCTGTATTATGTTGCTCCAGCAAAGGTATCTAATCAGACACTGCATAATTCAGGATCTAAGCTACCAATTGCTTTTCATGTATTTGACATGACTTCATTTAACCTTTCATTCAACCAGCACGTGCCTTGAGAATCTTCTCTCCACTCTTTACCTATCTGGTGATGTATAAGGCTTGTGATGAAAAGCGCAGGAAATTGGCAAGGACCACCACTCCTAATATCTTCACACACAGTATAACACTGTTGCCGAAAGTAAATTCTGACTTTTCCATCATTTCAGAGGACACCTACTGTGATTCGATTGTAATAACAGTTTCAAAAAATGTTTTTTTACGAACATCAAACAAATAAATTTCTTTTTCCTACACCCTGCACAAGTGGATCAGTGATACTAGTTTATTCTTACTGTTGTGTACAAAATTATGCCTACGGACTATTTTAACTTAAAAAAATAAAAAGTGGAGAACAGAAATGCATTCCAACACATTTTTCTGGGTGTAACATTTTTTTAAAAGAATGTCGAAAAAGAGCAACAACAAAAACAATTCAAAAAAAATGTTTCTTTGTGATATTGTGCAACCAACACATACACCACACATACATACATGCATTCATAAAAATAATGCAGAGCAGAGAACAAACAGTATTGTGCGTGTGTGTTAGTATTGATATTTACTCTTTGATATGACGATGATGATGATGATGATGATGATGATGATGATGATGATGGCGCTGGTTGTGTAAAGTACAATAACAACGACGTCAATAAACAACAAAGCGATTGTTGTTGTAACATTGTATGATTTTTAAATTGTTTGTTGTTGTTGTTGTTATTGTTTTTTCTTTAGCACCGTATGTCTGAGTTAACTAAACTAACTGATGACGAACTCAATAATGATGACGACGACGACGACAACAACAGTGTAATTGTAGGTTGTAGGCAAGCGCACACTCACACACACACACACATTTAAACAATTTCGTGTGTGCACACACACATACTTATTAACTACGTTAGAGATGAGAGAAACAGTTTAAAAAATGCAGAGAGAGAGAGAGACAATTTGTGTCTTTAAGAAACAGAAAAATATCACACACACACACATAATGCAGAGAGAGAGAGACAATTTGTGTCTTTAAGAAACAGAAAAATATCACACACACACACATATACACACATAATGGAATAATAAGAAAACCGTCAACAACAACAATAATAATAATTTCATTCTAGAAGTTACAAAACGACATTCCTTAGGAAATTTTATTAGTTGTTGTTGTTATGTTTGAAATTATTTTTTTTTTTTTTCGTATTTGTGAGTATAGAGTACGTGAGTAAATAAGTGAGCGTTGTGGTGTTTAGTTTTGTTTTTCTTTTTTTGATTGAGTGAGTGACTCTCATAAATTGATTGTTTCTTGTTTTTTTTTCCAAACGTATGGCAATAAAACAACAACAACAACAACAATAAGAAGATACATGAAACTTACTCACTAACACATTGAAATTTGCATAGCAATTCAATTTATTCTGTGTTTCTTTCTATTACTGACTGTTTGTTACTGTTTCTTTTAATGTTGTTAAGTTTTGAATTGTTTTTGTTGTTTTTTTATGAATTGCCTTTGCATAAAATTGTTGTTGCTGCTGCTGCTGTTGCTGCTGCCGTTTTCATGGATTTGATTGTTGTAAGATTTTTTTTGTTGGTTTTTATTTGAAATTTTTTCGTAATCATTTTGGAATTTTGTTTTGGTGTTTTTTTTTTCTTAGTTTTTATTGTTATTAATAAAGAAAAAAAAAAGTTATTTTTGTTGTTGTTTTTGTAAGTTTTGGAATTTTTGTAATCGCTCTCGCTCTCTCTTTACGCATACCAAAAAATAAAAATTATGTCGGTTACTGTATTGTTGTTGTTATTTTAGCCGTTTTTTTTCTCTATGTGTGTTCGTTTGTCTGGTTTGCTTTACAAGTTTCGCTTATTATCATTGAGCAAGAAGTTTAAATAAATGAATTCGTCATGTAAAATTTAATCTACAGAGCTCACTACACTATCAGTATATGTCAGCTACATATTTATCATACGTATGGGGTCACACGCCAATTAGTCTCACCAATCGATGATTCTTCCGACTCAAATTGGTTCTTCCGACTCAGACTAGGTTGTCCTCTATGCCGATTTCCGCTAATTTCCGTATCCATGTCGGAAAATCTACTTCCATCCGAAAGGCATTACCGAGCCACCGCAGCTGCTAGATATTAATGTGCTGCACAACGTCTATGTTGTTGAGAAGCTCATATTTGGATCGTATTCGGGAAATATCGTCATCTTGTACTGGTTCGATACCCTTACGTAGGACTTTTTTTTTTAATACTCTCAAGGCTTTTGCATCAGTGCTTAATAGTGTCCTTGCTTCTGAGCCATAATGAAGCAGGGAGGGTTGTGGAGTATATTTTTCATCGCACGAGAGTGGTCTCTGCCCCTCAATTGCCTATTAAGACCGTAGTAACACCTGTTAGCAAGAGTGATCCTAAGCTTATTCTCCAGACTGCCATCGTTTTTGTTGGTAAGGGCGGAACAAAGAGAAACAAATTACCTGATGTAGGGGTGAGACTCTGTTGCTAATTTAGTTCCACTTTTTCTTAAAAGATGATTCTAACCAGAGATTGGCAATGAATCGTTTTTTCGCTGCTTATAAGCACTCATGACATTTTGAGTATAAGTGAGCCAACAATATTCTGAAATTTAACGACTCTGAATCATTCGTACTCACTACAACGTTGACTTATAAGTACATCGGTTGCAATGAGTATGCGTACAACGTTGACATCAAACTCGGCTTGAATCATTCATCAAAATTTACAGCCTTAGTGTTCAGACGCGAATCATACTTATTTTGCGCTTCCTTGTATATGTTGAGTTATGGAGAGTCGAAATCAACAACATCATACATGTTTTTAAGTATGAATATAATGATTATTTCAAACTTAGAATATGAGTAGAGGTTCGATGGTATTAAAATAAGTATGAATGCGTATGTAAGTATCAGAAATTATGAGTATAATGCGATTCTACTCATCTTCTTGAATACTCATTGTTGATCTCTGGTTTTTACTGAACTTCCTTTCTGTGTGCTTCCTTTGTATAGACGGACTGAAGCCGAGTATAGGGTTTAGGAGGACAGAAGCTTTTTGTTTTATAAATTCGAAAATCATAAAGCAAACTAAAGAGAGAGATAAATATTTTGTTAATTATGATTGCATACCTTCAAGGTTCTTATGAAATTTAATATCATACACCCGAAAAAAATTTCATTGAAAAAAAAAATTTTTTTTTTTTTTTTTTTTTTTGTCATTGAACACACAGTAACAAATATAAAAAAAAAATCACATGAAATTGAACTTAAAAAAAATTTCATTTAAAAAAAAAAAAGCAAAAACAAAAATAAAATGTGTTGAAATTATTATTGTTTAGGAATTTCATTTCTTTAGTCATAGTTCTTGTAATAAAATTGTGTATTAGAGTTCCAATACAAAATAGAAAACAAATAAAAAATTGTAAATATTTTATAAAGTTATTAAAGTTCTTATTGTTGTTTGTTGTTGTTGTTGCACTTGTTATTTCAATTTAAAATTCTTTATTCTTATCGTTTGTCATTTAAAGAAATATAAAAAAAAATAAACACACAAGCAGACAGACAGACGGACAGACAGACATTGGAATGTAATATTTTTGTTATTATTTTGAGAAGAAAAATAATTTTTTTTTTGTTGTATCTTATCACTATTTTTATACAATTTTATTATTTTTTTAATTTTTTAATTTTTTAAGTCAAACCACATAAAAACCAAGACGAAGAAAAAAATAATAAAAATATTTAAAAAAAAACTGTAAAACAATAACAAAATAAAAAATATTATATTGTTGGACGTACCAGAAATCAACAATGAGTATTCAAAAAGATGAATGAGTAGAATCGATTTCTACTCATAATTACTGATACTTACATGCTTATTCATGCGCATATTTTAATATCATCGAACCTCTACTCATATTCAAAGTTTGATTTGAAGTACTCATCATATTCATACTTATTAACAACACGTATGATGTTGTTGTTTGATTTCTACTCTCCTTTACTCAACATATACAATGAAGCATAAAATAAGTATGATTCAAGTACGAAGACTAAAATACTCACTAGAAGGTTGTGTGTTTGTTCTGCTTGCTGCTCTGTCTTTTTTTCGCTTATGTGTCTTTTTTATTTTGTTGTAAATGCAACAATAACTAAGGTTGTAAACTTGGATGAATGATTCAATTACCTTTTTCTAAAGTTATGAGTCTAAATGGGTAGGCTAGGCTTATGAATCAAACATATTTCAATAATGGTATGATGAGTTGGATGTCAACGTTGTACGCATACTCATTGCAACCCCCTGTACTTATAAATCAACGTTGTAGTGAGGAGTACGAAGGAATCAGAGTACATGGTTAAATTTTTATATTATTGACTCACTTATACTGAAAATTTCGTGAGCGCTTATGAGTAGCGAAAAAAACGATTCATTGCTGATCTCTGGTACATACACATGTATGTACGTATTATCTACATGTGCATATGTGTGTATGGCTTAAATATTTAATTTTTTTGTCTATTATAAATGGCAGCGTCATGTGTTTTATTCGATCTTTCTTAAAAAAAATTTTTTTGATTTTTTGTTTTTTATTTAATTAATACTGTATAAGCCGTTTAAATAAATAATTGTTTTTTTTTTTAATAAAAAAAACATCAAAAATTAATAACAATTAAAAGTAGTCGAAAAATCATTAAAAGAAAAATCAGTTTCACTTCAAAAGACTGTGAATAAAACTCATTCAATTGAATCCGTTATTCACCTAACCAAAAAACAGTGTTGGTTAATGATTATTCATTAGGCACATTATCACAGGTTTTTGTTTTTAAAGATATTCCCACAATATTTAGTTCAACTATTTGAAGAAACTCATGCCATACATGCTACAGCTTTATTAACAATCAATAATTACAATCAGAAAACCCAAACTAAAAACTAAAACTTTGTGATAAATTGTTTAATTATCACAAGTAAAAAATAAAAAAAAATTAAAAAAAATCTTCATTAAATAATTAAAAAATTATTGAAAATGTTTCCTTCATCATATGCAGTGAAGCTTACGTTTAATAGTTAATAAACAAAAACTTGTGATTAATTGTTTAAATATCACAACAATTAAAATTTTATGGCTTTAGCACCGTGGTCTAGTAGTGTGTTTTGGCTTATTATGATGTGAGCCCAAGCCAACACTTTACCTGCTAGACCTTGGCGGCTACATAGAATCTGTTATGTAGAGAAAATAGTATCATCCTCCACTGGATTCCACGTCAAATGCGATTTCATGACAATAAGTACTCAGATTAGCTCGCGGGGGGAGGAGTTTCTATGAAGATGAGAGGTCCAAAAAAAATATGAAAGTTGAAATTTACTCGGTGAAAAGAAAGAATTATTGGAAGGAAGGAATGTTGGCAATCACGCAATCCTTACTTTTACTGGAGAGAGTTTGAGCTTTGCATCAGATTGGAACTGGCCCCAGCTAGAACTCGAAGAACACTTGTTTAGAATGGTGATTACTTAAAGCCCCATATAGAAGAGCTTATATGAAGAAAACGCTGTATTTGGCCAGTAGAGATCGGCAATGAACCGCTTTTTCGCTACTCATAAGCACTCATGAAATTTTGAACATAAGTGAGTCAAGAATATTGAAATTTAACGGTTCTGATTCATTCATACTCACTACAACGTTGATTTATAAGTACAGAGTTTCAATGAGTATGCGTTCAACGTTGACATCAAACTCATACAATTCGAAATAAGTTTGATTCGACTCGAATCATTCATCTTAGTTATTGAAAGACACATAAGCAAAAAACACAGAGCATCAAAACCAGAGCAAATGCACAACCTTCTAGTGATTTATTAGTGTTCGTACGCGGTTCATACCTATTTTGCGATTCATGTTTATGTTATGGAATTATGGAGAGTAGAAATCAAACAACATCATACGTGTTGTTAAGTATGAATATGATGAGTACTTCAAATCAAACTTTGAATATGAGTAGGTGGGTTCGATGATATTAAAATAAGTATGAACGCGTATAAGTGTCAGAAATTATGAATATGATTTGATTCTACTCATCTTTTTTAATACTCATTGCTTATCTCTCGTAGGCAGTAACTGTAAGTGGTTTGAAATCAACCGAAAGAATCGTGGTGATACTGTAACCGTCAACCTCACGTCTTTTTTGTCTTGTTGATCCCAATTAGCTTTAAGTTTGAGATTAAATATACCACTTCTTGGGCAGACAATTGTTAGAAAATTCTATGATAGAGGTAAAGTGGTTAAAAGTGGTTACCAACCCAAGAAAATAACCAAGTTCGTAACCCAGGTATGGCCCATAGTATTACTACAATTTAGACTCCCAAAGTTCAACTTCGACAAGTTAGTGTGATCATTATAATCCTTAAGCCCATGTTGTGAGTGTTAATTCCATCCCTGTGAGGCAGAAGCTACTATTTTAAGTCTACTGCGAGCAAAATATTTTTTTCAGAAACATTTCATGAAAGTTTTTGCCAGAGAACGAGAGAGGTACAACCATTGGGTATTGGAACGTAGTTGCTTTAATAGGAGTACATTGATCAATATGGGTTACGTAATGCGAAATCATTATCGTTAGTCTTTTTCGAAATTTAATTGCCGTTTCTGTTGACGCTTGATATAGCACAGCTTTCCTCCTCTTTCATCAAATTTCAAAACTTATATCGCGGACGTATGTTGATTGTATCGAAAATCCCTTTCGCATGGGCATCTTATCACGCGACTGTAAGTAAATAAATTTCTAATCAGGTTGTCAACAATAGTTCCCTAAAAACTATTTACAATCGATTCGATTGAATGCCAAAACAAATCGATTATGAGTATGAGTAATAAATTCTTGGGAAAGGAAATCACAAGAAAAAAAATTAAAAAAAATTTTTTTTTTTATTGTTTTAATCACAACAGCACTAGAAGAGAGAAAGACAGCAACAACAACAACTAGATTTTAGCATGCCATTTAGTCACATGGACAAAAATAGTTAAATAAAGTTGAGTTATATAGAGAGTGAATAGCATACAATTCGATCACTTACGAACGGCTGGTTCAACGTGTAACAACAACAAAAAAAAAATTACCAAAGAAAAGCAAATGAGCACCACACCTTAGCGCCCAGCTAATTTGAGATAAAGAATGAACGTTAAACGCCACACAAATAGCAACAAAGTCACATGAGCTCGAAGAAAAATAATCGTTAAATTCAATGACAATAATAACAACAATAACAACAACAATAATAATAGTAAACGTTTATTAGAAGATGTTACCAAAAGAAAAGAAAAAAAATTCATTTTGACTGTAAAAAAAAATTGTGTTTTGTTAACCAGCCAATCAACCAGGTTACCCATAACCATGCCAGTGTATGAAGAGTTTTTTTAATTAAATTTTGAAAGCAACACACTACACTTACGTACTTATTAACCTTTTTTTTAAGAGAATCTCTGTTGAGTTATGTTACCAAATGAAACACGAACAGTTAACATACTCAGTCAACAAGAAATGTGAAGAGAGAAGGTTTTTTCTCTTATTTTAGCAACAAATAATCGTTGATTGTATTGTACTTTTGTGTAACAACAAAAAGTTATCGAAAGATATCATTATTGTCTGCTCAATTGATGTCATTCTGTGTTCAATAAATATTCAAGATTTTCAAAAGGAATTTATATAATATATAATGATTCAAAAAATAAACCAAAAGGAAATCAAAATCTAAGCCCTAATATATGTGGGCAGTTATGAACAATCACATGCTTACTATTGATCTCATTTAGCGGTACTTGAGTACTGCTGCCATACGCTCTATTGCCCAGCCCTTCAATCTATGTATTGTATCTCTCTTATGCCTCCCCCCCATACTAGTGCCCTGACTAACTTTGAAAAATTGTTCACTGTCAGTAAGGACAACTCATTACCTAGTAATTAATATGAAGCTCAATCATACTTATTTTGAGATTCAAAAAGATGAGTAGAATCGAATCATACTCAGAATTTCTGATACTTACATGCGCATTCATACTTATTTTAATATCATCGAACCTCTACTCATACAATATGTATGATGTTGTACTCTCCATGACTCAACATAGGCAGGAAACACAAAACAAGTATGAATCACGTACGAACACTAAAATACTCACTAGAAGGTTGCTGTTTGCTCTGCTGGCTGCTTGTGTTTTTTGCTTATGTGTCCCTTTTTTCTTTTGTTGTAAATGCAACAATAACTAAGACTGTAAATTTTAATGAATGATTCGAGTCGAGTTTGATGTCGACGTTGTACGCATACTCATTGCAATCCCTGTACTTATAAATCAACGTTGTAGTGAGGAGTACGAAGGAATCAGAGTTCATAGTTAAATTTCAATTTTGTTGACTCACTTATATTCAAAATTTCATGGCTGCTTATGAGTAGCGAAAAAAAAAAACAATTCATTGCCGATCTCTGCCACGAAAACGAATCATGGCCGATCTCTGCAACCTACTATGGCAACCCTAATTGTCAAATGCTTAAAAAACAAGAACGAATGCTTGTGCTGTTATATTTACCGGTCGGTTAATCAGTTGCTTGAATGCCTTGTCTGACTGACGAACTGTAAGTGCAAGTGAGTGAATGAGTGCGGTTATACTGTGTGTAATTTGGCCATTGGGTCCCTAAAAGTCATCTTTATAACCAACATTAGCTTAGAAAAGCCATCACACGTTGTTGTAGACTGCCAAGGAAATGTAGCGCTTTTAACAAATATTTGCAACACACTGCACAAACCGACATGATGCATGCAACGTGGTAAAGTGCAACATTATGTTAAAATGTGTAATTGATTCCCCTGCCATAATTTCAACGCTTTTTTGCACTGAAAACCATTTTCAGTTTTTCAGTTTCAATGGTGATGATGGAGGTTACAAAAAACAAAACAAATGGATAAAGAGAGGAGAAGCATAGAAAGAGCAAAAATAGGAATTATTATGGCAATTATGCCATAAGCAATTTTATGCATGACAGCCTGATGATGCAGTGCAATAGATAAAAATTTTTTTCTTTCTTTCTTCTGTGAACTTACAAAGTATAGGGGATCCGCTGCTTACTGTTCTCATCCAATAGAGGAGAAGGCTCCTACACAGAGCATTACGTTTTTTTTCACTTCTTTTGTAACTGTAACTGCTCTTAAGTCGATAATAACAGCCTTAAAAGTTACAAATAATTTTTGTTTTCTTTGCAAGTGATAGGTAGAAAGGCGGAGACGAGGAGAATGCTGTAGAAGAAACAGAAACAGTAGGAATGGAGAATGTTGTGAGAAAGAAACAGAAACAGTGTAGGAATGGTAAATAACACTTGCAACGGGTAACACTTGGTGTGTCACAGTGAAACTAATTAGAAAGCTTATTAATCTGTCTTTCGCATTCGATACTTACGCGACGGATGTCGTGTATATACCGCAGTCACTTAGTGCTTCCCAATGCCTGATGTCGTGTAAATACGGTTGTTATTCGCCCACAGAGGTTGATGTGCCGCATATACACGGCAATCATTTATTTGGTCACTCGTGATTTCGCGAACAATGACGAAGATGTGTGGTTAGCTGTGCGATGGTGAAGATAGGCAAAGTGTTGTGCACCATTAAGCTGTTGCGAAAGGTTTAACTGAGCAGGAATTTATTGGAAATAATCTGTATCTTCTAACAGAATAAGTTACTGGACACTACACTTCGGAAGCATCAGTTTTAAACCAGAGAGAGAGAGAGAGAGAGAGAGAGAGAGAGATCAATTGAAACTAATGCTGTCAATAAGATTATACGACGAGACTTTAGAGAATGTCCTGGCTTTGTTAGCACAGGCATCTTAGGATATGCTGAGACTTTTGTACTGGAAACTGCAAGTTTTGCAATTTAAAGGAAGGAATTTTGTTTTTTCTACACACAATTCAGTTGTGATTTTTATATGTTTTATGTTGTCATTATATACGCCCGATAATCGATAAACTTTCTTCGATAATTTCTTCTAATTTCTAAAAAAGAAATATTTCTCTCTTCCTCTTGTGCTGATGAGAGGATTAGGAGAAGAGAGGCAGAGAAAGAGAGATAGCGAGTGAGGTATATTATTATTGTGGTTAAGACGCATAAATTTTGTCATCAAATTATTACAAAACGTTTATGGTTGTGTTTTACCGGCAATAAAAATTAACGAAATCGTCATAAATTTTCAAATTTAAACGCAACGAGTGAGAGCCGCAAACCATTAACAATTCGAAAATGCCACAAATATTCCCATAAAAATGATCATAAAAATACGGAGTAAAACGCTATAAAAACAACACGAAGTGAAACCTTTGAAATCCAAAACAACAACAAAACAGCAGTCATAATTGTACTTTAAATGTGACATCTTTTTAATCGATTTTATGGTATTTGGGTCAATAAATTGTTGTTTTTTTTTTCTTTTCTTTTCTTTTCTTTTCTTTTCTTTTGTTTTTGTTTTTGTTTTTATTTTGTTTTTATTGGAAATTCCTTCTCGTTTAAATCAATTCCAATTCAATCAATGAAATTTTGTGTTTATTAACTCTGCATTAACAACTAAATATTCTGCACATACATTCATACGTACATTCGTATATGTGTAGTGAATTAGAAATTTCTGGCAACACTAATTATAAATATCGTATTACCTTCCTTATTTGTCTTGTGTCAAAAACAGATTCACCACAGCTTTCCTTTCTTAAAGTTCCTGCACGTCCGTAGGACTTAATTAGTTTTTAAAGCCGATATTTTCATATTTTCTATACGAGTTAGAGATCATTCGTCGATGCTTTTGGTCTGTCATACAGCCAATGTAGGAACATAACATAATTGGCCATTACAACCCTTCAGTCAGAACTACGCCATATAGCTTCTCACACCACTTATATTGTGTGTGTTAATTTTATACATGAGTGGCGGGACCTACTGTTTGAAGTCGACTCTGCACGACAGATTTTTGAGAAACTTTTCATGGCAATTTTATTTACTCTCAGAGTTTTTACCATAAATCTGCTGTGAGGAAACCGCCGAAGAAATATTTTTTTCATATTTCGTTTTTGATGTCTGACCGGGGATACGAACCCTGGCCTTTCGTCTAATAAGCCAACAAACAACCCACTAGACTACGGCGACTTCAACCAATATAGGAAACGCCATATAATTCTGGAAAATTAATTGAATTTTTGAATAGCATTTGAGATACATACATGCAGCTATCGTATGCCACACTTACATCATTAAGTCTTATTACTTAGGAATACAATTTAGAGGCACTTAAATAAATTTTAAACTTCAAATACAGTAGAGTTACCCTAAGTCACAAGCCCGCTTATTTTGAAAATTTTGAAAATTGAAAAATTTTTAATAAAAAAAAATCCAAACTACTAGGGTGATCTGTTGTATTGAATGGGAAATTAAAAAAAAAAAAAGAAAAAAAATCTAATTTCATAAGAATTAATAACCACAATCATTAGAAAAATACACAAAAAAAAAGAAAGAAAAAAATATTAAAGTGTGGTGGCTGGTGTTGGTTTTTAAAAGTTGACGTGTTCAAACGAAAGAATTTCTTCTCTCTTTCTCTCTTGTTCTGTTTCTCTAATTGAAATTAGCAATTCAAAAAACCCCTATGGAATGTCAAAATTCATTAAGTTGCCCCATATCGTATCGTATCGTAACGTATTTGTTGTCGTTAAGCATTTAAGTGGCATCAGAAAGAAATCTACAAAGATCGACAATAAAAAGAAAGCCAGCCAGCCAACCAGCCAGCCAGCCAGCCAGCCAGTGTAAGAGATAGAAAGAGAAAGTGAAAGAAGAAAATGTTAAATGGAATAATCAACAAATCAATTGTAATTAATTTCAATTTAAAAAAAAATTCCACATTTTGTAACACACAAACACATTCATATGCACTTACACATTACATACAAATATTATTGCAATAACACAATATACTCGTATATTTGTAATTTGTAATGGTGTTGCAAGCAAGATCACATATGAAGAAAATAAAAAACGAAAAAAAAAAACAATAATTTTAATGGAAACAAAACAACCCCTACTACTTATTCATGCCATCTCCCTGCGTCCTCCTTATGGAAGCGATGGTTATTACAATACCATCATCATTCCATACAGTGTAACGAAATGGAAAAAGAAAGAAAATTTAATACCCCACTTTAACATGCTTCACGTGCAACAGCACCAGCACCAAGTCAAGCACATAGCTAAACAATGCAGGCTGCATTTTAACTCGTTTCGTTAATCAATACAACGTCTGTTCTAGTCAGACTGAGACTCCCTGGTTTTGTAAGAAGAAATGGGTGCTTCACAAAGTGTTTTTTTTTTTAATTTAAGTCATCTAGTCTAGTTTTCGCTAGTAAAACTGTAGGATTACGTAGGATCAGGCCACCCATATTGTGTGTGTTAATTTTATCCATAAGATGGTGGAGACCTACTGTTTAATGTCAACTCCGAATGACACATTTAACCGCCTTCTCATGTATGTTTGCACGGCTGTTGTTCGTAGATAGATAGGTTGTAGTGGTAGGCTTTGATATCAAAAACTTACTTAAGCACGCGACCCATTGTGACGCCTCAGGTAAACGCAGCAACAGTACTGAACAAATTCCACACAAACTAGAGAAGATAAAGTTGGTCACCGCAAAGGCTGCTCATTAAAAGCACGACTATCCTTAGCCCGAAAGTTTGATAAACGACTCTATCTCTTTGAAGTCAAGTTGACAAGGATTGGAGAGCCAAATAATCTATATCTGCACCTCCCAAGATAGTCTATTCTTCCTCAGCGGATCTGCACCCACAGCAGAATTCGTAAGATGGGAGCTGCATTCTTTCGCGTGTCAATAACCTGTTAGTATGGCCACTGTGGTCGAGATGACGTTAAGCCCAAGTCCGAGTAACTGGTTTACCGAGGTAATGGGCATACCCAAGTTGATTGAAGAGGAGCGAGCTCGCCGACTCTGCAGTTTCCCGGAATATTACTGTGCTCAGGGCCCAGACAATTGAAATACCGAAGTGCCCAAAAAGAAGGTCGTTGCAACGGCAACATTCCCTAACGATCCTGGAGTTATTCATAACGCTCGATAGAGATCTTATGGCAGCCTGACTATCAGAGAAGATTGAGATGCGGGTGAAGGGATTGATGAGGATCCCTTGGGCAGCCCGGTAGATGACCTTTACTTCCGCCTGAAAAAGGCTACAGTAATCCGTTATTACATCAATTACAGAAATTTAAGATGATTTCCTAGAAATAAATGTATGCGTATCCCGAATCCTTAGGAAAATTCTATAGGCTGTCCATAAAAAGAAAATTTTAAAAACAAACCCTTAACTGTAGCATCCTGTTTAAGACTGATCCCATTCTAGAGTCAATTGTTTTGTATAACAAAAATGGCATGCGTTTAGGATATAACATCACGGTCTTAATATTTCTCCATGCAATACACAAACAATATTGCCAATATGATGGTTCACATGGTGGTGATAGTGGTGGCGCGTTACAACGTTTAAAAATCATTTTAGAAATCAAATTATCGTTGCTTGTTTTCCTAATGCTAGCACTGTGATGTGCTTCATAAAGTAGCTGCTAACGGTAGCGATCGATGGTGGCACAGCAATGGGCTCGATATTTATTTTATTTGCTTTGTTTTTCGCTTTCCTGTGACAACAATTTTCATTTGTAAACGTATCATCATTGTAACAAACTAGTTTTCCTTTCGGCGGCAAGTAAATATAGAAGCGACTGTATGAGTGGCATATTCTTTAAGTGTAGTTAGCCTGCATAACCGCATTCCATTCTCGATTACTTTCTTCTACCATTTATTGTAGAATTTTCTAAGAGAATGTCTTTAAAAGAAAGGCTTCCAGCAAATGGTTTGCTTTTCGTTTTGGTATTTTCTCAACTTGTGAACGTTTAGCTTCCATGGAAATTTTTTTACTTAAAACAAGCCTGTCTAATGCATTGTTCAAGATTCTTTTTGCTTCGTAGCTTGTTATGCAATTCTTTTCATCATTCTTTCTCACTCTGAAACAAAGGAATAGAGAGGAATAACAGCCAAAAATAGATTTTTAAGGGAACTAAAACCATTAAGGGAACTAAAACCATTTAAAGAGAGACCCAAAATGTTTTAATTTAACCGAGAATTAAAACTTTTATATTTTGATAGGCTTTAGGGGTGAGGGCTTTAGGTGAGGTTGCAAACCATCTTTAAAGTCGTACCTTCCACTTTGGATAGTAGTTAGATCCCTTATAATGCGTTCGCGTTTATATTCATAAAGTACCGCTGGCCACAATATGTTAAGAAAACATGGCTTAATAAAACTCTGTATGCCGTGAACAACTTGAAAGGACCACGAAGCCATAAAAAATGTGTGAATTGAATAAATCGTCTTCACCGCTACATGATTGGCTTACAAACACAGGCGTATAAACGTGATGCAGGCGTACAAACGCTTGACTTTACTTAATTTGTCATAACAACCCTTTAGTCAGGATTACAACCCTCGCTTCTGACACCCCTAATGCTGTCCATGAATGACGAGACCTATTGTTTAACGTCGACGATTTTTGAGAAACTTTTCGTGGCAATTTTTATTTACTTTCGGAGTTTTTGCCAGAAGACTGCCTAAAGAAATATTTTTTCGTTTCGTCCGAGCTGGGGTTTGAACCACAACTTAGGCAACACACTGCTATACTACAGCAACCCTGTTTAATAAAAAAAAACAGACAACGTCGTTGTAATCTAACTCTCCATGACAATTTTATATACTCAGAGCTTTTACCAAAACTCTGCTGAAAGGAAGTCGCCTGGGGTTTGCACCGAGATCCCATGTCCAATAAGCCAACATACCACCTACTGGACTACTGGAACTTCAACTTAGGCTTACTTCGGCTTTAATGCCGTCATTTGGCTTTGGAAATGACGTGGGAGTCAGGATAACACGAAATCCTCGACTGAAAGGTATAGTGACTTACGCCATATCTTGTTTTGCTCGACACTGTTTAAGTGATCCCGCATGTAGTCTTAGTGGTAGCAATCCCTGCTTGTTCGTTACGTAGTACCAGACTAAAGGCATCAGAGAGATGCCCGTTTGTATTGCTCTAAGTCGTTCTTTTCTTTGTATATTTTAAAGTCTTAGTTCCCTTAATTCCCAGTTTTTTACGCCGATACCAAGCAGTGAAAACTATCGTCTACTACTGTAAAGTTGAACTTTGATTTTTAAAATAAAAACCGATTACATGATTTCCTTTGCAAAGCAAACAAAACGCTTTCATTTTAACAGTTCATAGCAATAATAATAATGAATGGCCGGGGCTACTCTACTCTATTTGCTGCTTATTAACCTGGCAGTTGATTGTTTTGCATTTAGCCTCACACATTAGCTTGAATGTTAAATAAATCATGTGAGTGCGCTTGTATTGTAAACATTATGACCCCCATAATTAAATATGAAAAAACAACAACAAAAACAGCAAACAAATAAAAATCAAATCAAAACAAAAGTAGGGTGCTGCACGTGTTAAAGGTGGCAAAATGTTGAGGTTAAAGTTTCAATTGCAGGCAGGCATGCAGGCAGGCAGCTAATAAGTGGCGTCAGTAATGGCAACACAAACGAACTCTGCTAGTACATGCGGCAATTGTTGCAAAGGAAATGGAAATTATTGTGAACGTAAAATAATTGATATTTCATTAGCCTTTTTGAACCCAGCAATTTTTTTTTGTTGTTATACAATAAGTTCAACGCAGTTTTGAAATTGTATTGTTTTGTTTTGTTTCTATTTTCTTTTTTGTTGTTAAAAACAAAAAAAAAAATTAAAAAGAAAATTCAAGAAAAAAAAATTAAAAGTTTGCAGCAGCAATTGTTCCATCAACCTCAACCTGGTTAGTGAAAATTTAAACATTTTTTTATTACTCTCCCTCTCACCTCTTCATCGTTTGTTTATTTTCCTGCTCTAGACTACGGCAAGCAGTTGTTAGTCAGTCAAACAGACATGTGTGTGTGTACGTCCATACATATTTGATTTCTGTGTTGTAACTTGTAGTGTCTGTTTGAAGAGATTAAACATTAAATGCATGCACGAATGATAACGTTCTCTAAGAAGAAGAAGAAGAACTAAAAAGAAGAAGAAAAACTCAAATATACTCTGGCTTGCTTGCTTGCTTACTTGCATTCCAAAACAGACATGCAGACGAGAGAATTCTATTCTGATATTAAAACAACACACAGCACTGGGAACAACAAACAACAATGACTTCTTCAGCTACTACTACTTGCCTGCCTGTAACTACTAACACTATGGATAACGAGCGAGCAGCAAT
>QOCX01000111.1:17075-33981 GCA_005959815.1 Sarcophaga bullata
AAAAAAAAAAAAAAAAAAAAAAAAAAAAAAAAAAAAAAAAAAAAAAAAAAATCATCATCACCATCATCATCATCGTCAAATGAGAATTGCAAGAGTATGAAGACAGAAAACAGAAATATTTTGTTGAACACACAGAGTCACAGCAACAACAACAACAACAACAAGAATAGAAGGAAAGCAGCATATAAATTAAGTTGGTGATGAGTGAGTGCATTATGAACTCTATTACGTTATTGCACTAGCACTGGCACTGGCACTGGCACTGGCACTGCACTACCACTCACTCACTCACAGCCAGCCAGGCAACAAACAAACAGACGAGCAAACAACATAAACACTCAACAAACCAGCCAGCCAGCACGTCAGCCAAACATATATAGAGGCCGCCGTCAAATCAACCGTCTATCCAACAACACAACATACCAAACAAACACAAACACACACACACACACACCAACAGAATACAGTTCACTGAACCCAATGAGTATTTCATTCATAAAAATGTTTACCCAATATTTGACTGACTGTCTGGATGGATGGCTGTTTGGCTGGCTGACTATTTGCCTAATTGGCTGGCTGGATTTGACTATCTCGTTGTCTGGTCGAATTGATGTCAATTCTCTGAATAGCTGTTTGAGTGACTGGATGGCTGACTGACTGACTGACTGGCTCTAAAAGTGGAGTGCATTCGGTTCGAATGTTTGCCTTGCTTTATATTTGTATTGGTGGTAGCGTAGCGTGCGAATGTGTACAGTTGGTTTAGTAATGTCAACTTGCGAAAATTTAATCAAGAAACACGCATTAAATCGTATTGCAATGAATGTTGAAATGGAGAAAAGTAATCATTAAACCGACATGTGAGGGGAAAGACAGTCTTTTTCTCCTCTTTAGGACTACAGCCCCTGCAAAAGTCCTTCGAAGGAATGCCGCGTCTTTTGGCAGGCCTATCAATAGGAAAAGTGGAAGAAAAGTGGCCCGTAAGAAACGCTATTGTGCCTTGCTGCTAACGACATCGAGCTTTCTTCGTAAAATAAGTGGAAAATATCAAAATTAACCGAGGCAATTACAATACATATGGCCCTGTAACATGCCGGATATTGCTTGCTCCGTACAGGTCCTGGTGAGCTCATCAGCAATCCAATTTCCAACGTTTACGATATGTTCCGGAAGCCATACAAGAGTTTCCTTTGAATAATTCGAAATATCTCTGAGTGGCACTCAGTATTCATGGACAAGGCGGGACGTTGAAACTACGTTCGTTAGGAACTTAATTGCAACCTGGCGGTGCGAGTAAATCAAGAGATTTTCAATGAAAATTTTGTCACTCAACAAGCTCTGCGTCGCTTTCAAAATTGCCATGACCTCTGCTGCTTAGGGGACACTGCAATGTTCAGGCAGCCTATAAGAATGTCACTCATCTTTGAGCCATTAGTGTAGATATAAAGGGAGGTACCCATACCGCAGAATCTCCGGGAGACAACAAAGCCAACATGCTTACAATGACTGGCACAAATTCATTCACTCATTTCCTTAGCTGTAATTGTCAAGCTATTCCATTATTAGCCCTTTCGCAACGGCAAGCCTGTTTAAAACTTTGTAAGTTATCAAGCGCGACTGACCATACCTAGTCGTAATCGTACGCGAATGCGCAATTTGAATTACTGCCGTGTATATGCGGCATCAGCCTTTGTGGACCAATAAGTAAATGCCTTATTTACACTACGTCAGCCTCTTTAATGAACCAATTGACTGGCGTATATACGCGGCACCCATCACGCTTGTATTAAAGAACCAGCTCTATGGACTTATCATAATGCACTGTGGTTTATCGGCTAATCCAAGTTGAATAATGTTAGAATAAGAGCAAGGACCAATAGGTGTCGAAGAGACAATTTTCCAGCAAATTGGTTGTGATGCACTAAGTGCACTAAGCCGTATATAACGCGGCACCCGTTTGCGAAAGTGTTAAGCTAATAACCACCTTACCATCCTGTATTCATTTAATCGCTAAATTGCATTAAAAAATCCGTTACTTTAACATTACCCTACTCTAAGTTACGTTCGGTGTGTGTTACTGCACAGCCTTCATTTAGTTGATGGGGGGATACGTTTGTTAACCGTAGCAGTTTTCGTTCTATCGTTCGATTACTCGATTGCTCCTTCGTTTATTGGTATGTGTGCACAATCGTTTCTATGATGTTCGTTTGTTTAAATGCATGTTTATTGTTGTTATTTAGTTGTTGTTGCTGTTTCTGTTGCTGTTGCATATTTGCTTGCTTGCCATACAAAGCGAAAAACAAGAAAAACACAAATACCATACCGGCAGACCTTTAAAGGAGTGCATTGTATTGAAATTAAAGTGAATGCTGTTGGTCAATCAATAAATTTTTGTTTTTTTTTTTGCAATCTTGGCAGAGTATAAAGCAATGATTTCTTGCACTTCATAATTGTTATTGTTGTTGTTGTGTATCGTTTTCAATTGATCAATATCTATTGAATGAATACCATAAGAAGTCTGTTTAAATATTTGGGTTTAGTGCTGGCTGGCTGGCTGGCGTATACACAAATACAACTAAAAACGGCCCGGGATTTAAAATGTAAAATTTATGTCTACCAGCCCATTAGATGGGTATGTTGCACGTTTTTTTTTTTTTTTGGTATTTGTCTGACTAGCTGTTGGCCTAATCTTTTTTGTTGTTGTTTTTTCATTCTAGTTAAAATGCAAAAACAAAAACAAAAAACAAAATTAAAACAAAGCGGAAAACTGGCTAAATAAGAAAGAAAAACAAAAACAAAAACAAATGAATGAAAAAAAGACAAAAAAAAAATGTTGTTGTTGTTGTTTTGTTTTCGACTGTCTACATAGTTTTGGTCGATGGCGTCGTCTATCATTGGCATACGAAAAGTTTAAGTTGTTTTGCACTCAATTTAAAAACAAAACAACAACAACAACAACAACAAAAATTGTTGCATGTTGCCAAGTATTTAATCATGTTTTTCCTTATACTCTTGCTCTCAATCTCGTTCTGTGTTCTTTGTACAAAGAAAAATTAAAACAAAAGCGAACCAAAAAAAAAAAAAAACAACAACGAAAATTATTACGGATTTTAAAACCGTTGTAGGCAAAAGGAAGGAAGGCAAAACAATCAAGAATATCTGATTGAATAAATAAAAATTAACCGATTTACGCTGTTGAAATCAGTGATTATAACGTTGCGATAAAATACTAAAAAAAATCTTGTTAAACATTGATTACAACAAAGTTTTGTATAGCCACACCACATCACACCACACATTCAAACAACATAGCACATACGAGGGTTGTAGTTTAAATTAAGCACTAATGAAGGATTTCAAAAAGAGAACATTTATTGGACCTTGTAAACTTAGTTTTCTGAATCACAAGCTATGTTGCTTAACATACCCTCATTCACACCATATTTGATAGACAAACTGTCAAGCTACAGACGACAGAAACGTATGGTATTCTTCGTTTACAGTACTTAGACTAACTGTTTGAAATCTTAACTAGTCACAGGCAAAAAAACTGCAGTAAAAATCGCTAACAACACAATTACTGTTCAGCAGATTCAACTTGCAATCGAAACTCCTTTCCATAGAAACCAACTTGATTAGTTTCTCTGTGACACTCAGAAGTCGTCGTAGTCTAGTAGGTAGTGTTGGCTTATTAGACGACAGGCTACACAAAATATGGTTCACACGAAATATGGGGGCGAATAAACTCTAGAATCTGTCTTTCAAAGACAAAAAGCGTTTAAAGCGTTTTCCTGAGCGATGAATGGGGAACCGGGAAGTATCTAAACAGATAGGAGTTCGTTACAGATAAAGAAAACAAACTCAGATAGATGAACTTATTGTACTTAGAGTGAACACGTTATGATTATTGAAAAGTTTTTGGATGTAACAATTCCCCAAGATATCATAAATTTCTGAGAAAAACAGGGAGCAAGTTTCGCAGGCCCATAAGAACATTACATTCCAAGTAGGGAAAATGCCAAGAAGCATACCACTTTGCCATACAATCACGTAAAATAAGTCGAATTTAGTCAGTCTCCTTGTTATAACTACTCCAGAACTTTTACTTTGCAACGAATTGTTGCATTTAAACGAGCATCAGACGTAAGGCCGTGGTTCAAACCTAAGCCAAGACATCTGGAACAAAACGTAAATTTTTCGGCAACTTCTGGCCAAAAGCTCTAAGAGTAAAATAAAAATGGCATGGAAAGTTTCTCAAAAACCCACCATCGGAGTGGTTCTGCTACTCACAGGTAAAATTAACACAAACACAGCAATGTTAAGGTAAGAAACTAGGTGGTAATCCTGACTAATGCTTATTTAACGCTTAGTAATCAAAGCCTCTGAGAGTAAAATAAAAGTGCCATGGAAAGTTTCTCAAAAACTTATCAATCGGAGTCGTTCTGCTACTCACGGGTAAAATTAACACAAACACAGCAATGTTGAGGTAAGAAATCCTGACTAATGCTCTTTTAACGCTTAGTAATCAAAGCCCGATTCGAATATAAGTGAGAATTCGGCCTAACCAAGACACAAATTTCAAATTTAAATCACAAAATTTAATTCCTCCTGTATGCCTTGCTTAGTACAAAGAACTTGTAAACTGCCATGTTGCCAATAAAATGCAAAAAATAAAAATCATCTTTGATTTCCCACACCAAACTGAAAGGAATTTCATTTCATGGCATTAGGGCCACACAATTGTGTACTTATTGTAGCCGATATATCGTACAATTTGTACCCAGTACCAGTATTTTTTTTCTTTCTTTCACTTACTCTTTTATGAATTATTCGTGGTGTTGTTGTTGTTGTTGTTGTTGTTGATTTAGTTAAAACACAATAATACTTAGAGCCCGGGGAGGAGGAGGTTGAGAGAGAGAGAGAGAGAGTCAACAAAACGGAACACATTCATTCTATTGTGTCAGTCAGTACATGGCGTTTTTCTTTAAAGCTTTTATTTTTATTTGTTGCTGCTGCTGTCTGATCTGCTCTAGTTTGTTAGTCGTTTTTTTTTATATTTTTTTTTATTTTTCTTCTTTATTTTGCTTTTATTTTGAATTTAATTCAATTTGTTTTTTATTTGTTTTGTTGATGGACCGTTTTTGTTGTTTTTTTTTTTTGTTTTGTTTTCGTTTTGTTACACATTTTCATTCATTTATTAAAGCAGCAATACTAACGAATCGTTCACGAAATTTTGTCGTCTTTCTGCATCCGTTAGACAACAACAACAATTTTTTTTTTTTTGTTGTTTTTGTTTTTATTATAACCGCTGCACTTGGCAAGAGAGCTTTAAACTCTACTTTATTGTGTATTTGAAATCATCATCTGACAGTTCATTCATGCAGTTCATGCAGTTTGCCTTTTAAACGAAACAAACAAGCAAACAGGAAGAGCAACAGCGCAACAGATCAACAATGTTATAACAATAGAGACTAAAAGAGCAATAGATTGCTTGTTTGGTTTGCTTAGTTCAGTTTTTTGTTGTTTTTTGTTGTTTTTTTTTTTTTTGTTTTGTTTTGTTTTGTTTTGTTTTTTAGAACGAGGTAATCTCAGGCTCACGCGAAGCATACATACAGACAGACAGACAGACAGACTATTTAGTTGAGAAAATATTCATGCTCAATGCATACATACAATAACAAATAGACAGACAGTTAGTGTTAGTGTACTCACCATCATCAATTCATAGTGTTGTGTAGTGTGCCTCTCACTTTTGCTTTGCACCTCCACTTCCAGTACAATAGATAGCAAATTTTTTTTTTTTAAACACCAACAACAACAACCACAACAGCAACAATAATCATAATATCATATATATAAGCAATGATGATGATTATTTGTGTTGTGTAGAGGTAGTGGTGGCGCCACTGCTGTTATGTGTCGGCATCAATCAAGCTTGAGCTTACACCGCTAACACCTCCACAGAAACCGTAAAGCTCCATTATCATCATCAATGCTGCCAACGTTGTCTACAATCGTCTTGGCATTGCTTGTTCGCTGTAGTTAACGTAAACGACGTCGTCGTCGTCATCATCGCAACATCAGCTTTACCGGTAGCAACAGCACTACACAGAGAAGTCTTCATCATAATCTTTATTGCTTTTTTTTTTTTTTTTTTTTTTTTTCGGAAAAAGACTGCAAAAGAAAAGTAAGCAAGAAAAAGTAAAGTAAAGCTAAACATTCTTAATGAAATCAATGAGTTAAGCATTGTGGGATGAGGGGAGATAAAGGTATAGGGTATATGGTATATGATCGTTTATTTAGTTGTTGATTCGTGCTGCCTTCATTTGTTCGTTTATTTTACTTTTATATACGAAAGTCTCGTCTTGTTTCGTCTCGTCTCGTTCGTTCGTTCGTTTGTTTAAACGTTTGTTTGCTTTATGTGTTGCAGCATTCAAGTGTTTGTTCCTCTGTGTACTGTTGCGGAGTGTAAAAATGTGTCAACTAAGCAGAAGCTGCTGTATTTTCTTTTTACTCTTCTTACACTACTCTTCGGATACAGTATCCCTCCCTATACGAAACAGTGGGAGTTAATACAAGTTTTTGGTTTCAAAACTCTCTATTACGACTGACTGAACTGTTGGCAAACTTGCATGATGTGGCTACAAATGGGACATGTTCCGTTCGAATACCTCTTTACTTAATTAGCCCTTTAGCCCCGATTGCTCACCTAGCTTCTCACACTACCCATGTTGTGTGTATTAATTTTTATCGCTTAGTCGAGGGACCTAGAGTTTAAAATCGACTACGAACGCTAGACGATTGAGGCTCTTTTTATGGTAATTTTATTGACTCTCAGATTTTTTACCACCAAACATGATCAGTCAGTCTGGAGATCAATTACATGATCACTGTTGCCAACAGGTGCTACTATGATCTCAAAACGCAGAGACCTCTCCCGTAAGAGAAAACTAAAATTCTACAAAACGAACATCCTGCACGCGATTAAGCACTGATGCAACAACAGCCTTTAGAGTATTCGAGAGAAAGGTCTTACGCAAGATCTGCGGAGTTTAGTGCGATCCAACAGTGAACGGTACGGAGTCCCCAACGACATAGACATTGTGCGGCGTATTAATATCCAGCAGCTGCGCTAGCTCGGCCATGTCGTTCAAATGGGGGAGGATGCTCCGGTGAGACGGGTATTTGATGTGGAGATTTGCGGAAGTCGGCAAAGAGGACGACCTTGTTTGCGTTGTAAGGACCAGATCGGGGAAGCCCGGAAGCTGAGACGCCTAGAAGGATGTGATAAGGCAGTCGGAAATCTATAATTTGGGTTGTTAATGGCCACTTAAGCACGTAAGTAAATAAGTAAGATTACTGAGGGAGAAAGAAAAAGTCAAACTTCGTTGCGTTCAACATGTTTGGGCTGATGTTTGAAGCACGGCCTCTCATCTAATAAGCCATCACATTACCTACTAGACTACCGCGGTTGAACTAACATAAGCAGCAGTCAGTTTGGATCATTAGCAGGCGAATTCTATTTTACCAGAACACTGCCATCAGAACACACACCGCGGCAGTGGCACACACCCTGTAGTTTGAATCAAATACACTGCTGCTGCCTGCATTGTAATAGAAGGATATTGTATTTCGTTGAACCCCACCAAATGTTATGCTCGCGAGTCAATAACCAAATCATACTGCCCTTTATGACTCCAATATGTCAGTAATTGATTGATCGTCTGAAGTACTGGAAATTATAAGGAGATCGGTAAGTAATATACGAAGTAGAACGGAATGTAATAACGGACTTTGTCCATGTGCTTCTAATCACTTTATGCTGCCAAAGCCTCTAGTCAAAGATGCAGATCGTATAATGCAGACTCTAGAATTGCTTGAAAAGTTTGCTGTAAGATTGATCGCTTGTTGGATGAGATTATTACTGATTGCCTATGAAAGGCATTTGAAATTCGTTACATATTCGCCTACATTTGGATAGAAATTCTTTACAACGTACATCTAAAAGACGTTTATGCGTCTTGTCGTCAGTCAGCAACATATGCAGCAGCAGCTGCTGCTGCTGTAGTCCTCTGCAAGTTAGTGATTTTACTTCCTGGAACCAAGTGTATCGTTTTTCTCATACTCTGTGTGTATTTGCACAGAGAGACAGACAGACAGACAGACAGACAGATTTAAATGCAATAAATAGACGACAATAATAGCAACTACAACAACAACTATTATAAATTCCATTATAATCGTAGATTTTTATAAACTTTAACGCCCACACAACTGGCCAGTAATTGAAGCAAACATTTTTTTGTTGTTGTACTATTGCTTGCTGTGGCTTATTGTTGTTCTCAATTTATATCGTCTTCAACATAATTTCTGCTGCACCATCGTTGTCTGGCTTTATGCCACCCAAATATACCACATAATAATCATACACAACTACACAATATGTACGTATGTACGTATGTCTTTTGCCGAATGCGGGAGGCTGCATATAAAATTTTCAAATATTTTTTCGTAATACAATATGAGGAGAGACAAATAATTGTTTGTTTATGAATATGATTTCATCAGCAAAAATTTCCTTCCCATTTAGTGGAATTGAAAAATCAAGTTTTTGGAATTTTGAAAGAATTACGAAGATAAAGAGCATGGGGGAAATGGCGAAATTTCTTTGCAATAAGAACGATTCAAAGAAAATATTTTAAAACTTCTAGTAACTCAAATGTGAAACTGCTAATGCGAGGTCAGTTGGTGTCCATACCATATGCCATCGTTCCATTAAATGACAGGGCACAGGGCATGTTCAGTGTTATAAGCACCAGAGCTAACCAGGTTAATATGCGTGGGATGACAGTTTTGCCGTTTGCCCATCGCCTCTATGATCATTTGTAAGATATGGTGGCGTTAAACTTTTTTTGCTTGCTTACCGTCATCAAGAAATTGCTTTCTTTTGTTGAAATTATTGCCTTCGGGACGCAGGGAGGAGAATATTGGGCAAACATTATAGAAAACCAACATCTACACGATAGACGTCGACTGTAGTCAAGCTATAGTAAGAAAACCTGAAGAAAACATTGCTAAAGAAGCGCTTTAGCGGAATACAAAGAGTATCTGCCTTAGGAGTAAGTTTATTCAACCATGGAAACGTCAGATTCATATGGAAAGGCCATAATGAAGACGTAGACATGACGAAATAAAAAAGATTTTGTTGCGCTTATCATATGCTTCATCTAGGAACTTTAAAGTGCTCGATTACAAATTGAGAAATTCAGTTTTAAAAACCCAGAGAAGGTTTTCTAATTTATTACATGCTGAGGCTTCAATCCTTTTTAAATAATCGACCTAGAAAGTTGTCGTAGCCTTATAGGTAGTGTGTTGGCTTATTAGATATGAGGCCATAGTTCAAACCACAGCCCAGCTTCCTCTATGTGGTCCTCTGGCAAAAAACTGCGCCAGTAAAATAAAATTTCTATGAAAAGTTTCTCAAAAATCCAATACCCAGAGTTGATTTTAAACCGTAGATATCACCAATCATGGATAAAAATAACACACACACGATGTAAATGCTGAGAGAAACTTTGCCGTAATCCTGACTGAAGAGTTATAATGACCTCTCAAGGTCAGTAAGTAAATGAGTGTCCAGGTGTCGTTAGACAGTCCAGAATTTCTCTGATTTCTTACGACAGTCCACATCCTGATACGATTTGCTGTACGATCATTCCATTATGCTGTCTTTCTTTTTCTTAATGACAAACAATTTATATACTCCCGAGGCATATGAGACAATTGCCTGTGATTTTTCCAGATTACCAGTCTATTCAATAGTTTTTCATTACAATATTTCGCCAGTTCATTCGAGGGTTAATATTTCTTCAAGAAGAAGATATTCTAAGCATCTTAGAAGAAAAACAAATAAAAAGTGAGGGCATTAGAGATGCTCCTTTAAATGAATTCAAACAAATTACTAGACATCTGCCCTATTTCACTGCCTGCTCTTTAAAAAGAAAAACAATTTCCTTAAGTCAACAAAAATTCCAACAACTTCCGTTACATCGAAAAAAAAAATTCCCAATTTTAAAATAGAACTTCCAAGTACTTCCTAAATTTCGTCATACATACACACACACACACATCGTACATATGTACATACGTAACCACTTCCACTCACCCTACATTTGTTTTTACACTGTGTACGCAATGGTTGAGCATTAAATTTTATGATTTTATGTTGTTGTTGTTGTTGTTGTTGGTATGAGGCAACACGCTTATCAAAAAATTTCTCATAACCCAAGCCCCATGTACTGCCGTAGTGGTGTAGTGGTGTTGATGGGAAATGCTAAAACGCTGCCTGCCAGTGCCAGTGCCAGTGGTGGTAGTGATGGTGGTGGTGATGGCGGGTAAATGCTGTTCTATTTATGGAGTTTGAATAAAAAATATACGAAATCTTTTGCAATTGGTTTGGTGTGGGGCTAAAAAGCTAAAAATACTCGCGCCTATTCAATCGTTCTTTCGTTCTTCGTAGTTCTGCTTTTTTTTTAATGCTTTTTCTGTACGATTTTTGTTTCATTTTTAACAGCGGAAGTAATAAAACCACAAATACGCGCATAAATAAGCAACAACAACAAATCGAAATACAAAAAAAACAAAATCATTTGAAATCAACTGCAAATAGTAACCCAAAAAAAAAAAAAAAAATCATGGTGCACAACTATGTATGTATGTATGTAGGAATGTGTTCTTGTCAAACAAAAAAGAGAGAGACTTTTTTGTCGCTGTTTTACTGATAATCAGACCTTTAAGTGGTGAAAACATACTCCAAACCAGAGATCAGAATCGAATCTTGCTCATAATTTCTGATACTTATACGCTCATCTTGGTAATTATTTTGTAGGACTTTGATTCTTACTGCTGCAAATGGTCTCTTTTCGTTACGATTACAACCTAGATGCTCACACCACCCATGTTGTTTGTGTTAATTTTATCCATTTGAGGATAAAAGTCGACTCTGAACGACAATTTCTTGAGTAATTTCTTTTCATGCCCAATTTTATTTCACTCTCAATATGCGTTATGCGCCAAAAACTGACTAGGGAAGTGCTACAGATAACTATGGTCGTCCTAATCGACATACTGTGGAAACTATAGGCCAAATTATACAGAAATTTTAAACATTTTGCAACGGATGCCGTGTATATACGTACAACAGCCACTTGTTGCAGCACAGCTACTTATTGGTCCACAAAGGCTAGTGCAGCATATACACGTCTGTCATTTATTTGTTCATTTCCATTTTAGCGAAAGATGACAACGATGTATGATCAGTTTGCATATAGTGCTGTACAGGTAAACTATCGCGGAAGTTGTTTCTAACAAACAATCAAAACATAGAAAATTAGCATTTCAACGAAATTTTAATTCCTTTAGAGAGCTGTCAGTTTTGAAAAAATAAAATTTTTTTTTAAAGCATTGAAAAGCAATCAAAAAAAAACAACAACAAACAAATGTAAACAAAAACAACAGAAACAAACGAAAAAAAAAAACCCAAACCCCAGTGACCTCTTGCTTCAGTGTATGATTATGTGTGGCGGATATAATTGTGACAGTATGTGTGAATAGGGCTAAAAAGGCGCTTGCTAAGGGGAAAAGGAGAATAAGAAAAATCTCCCTATTTGCCCCATTAAAACAAGGGAAGGAAAGTAAATAAAAACAAAATTTTATCAGTAAACAAATAAACAAAGAAAACATAATCAAAAAATACCCGAAATCTGTTACTCATAGCAGGAAAAAAAAAACTGCAGTGGATACGACACCAACACCATTACCATCACTGCTGCTGATAGGTGGTTGTCAGAGGAAATAAATTCTTTGGATTAAGAAACACATTCTGACTGAGTTACACACAAGCTACACCAGCCCAATATGCCTAAATTGCTCATCCTACGGCTGGTTGCAGAATATCGAAATCATGAATGGGAATTGATGGAAATAGAACACAGCCAACCAGCCAGCCAAATGCACAGACACAATATAATCATCGTCTAACGTCGATCGTATCAATTATAGGCATTCATTCGTTCGTTCGTTTGTTCGTTAGTGTGTGTTTACAAAAACACAACACCACAGCCAACACACACAACAGAAACAAAAAAAGTGTCATTTACTCCTACGCATACACTTACAGAAATCCATATGTATAGGTAAACTTTGCACGAAAACATACTAGAAAGAGACAGGAACAAGGCAAAGCAATAGAGAATAGAGAGAGAGAGAGAGAGAGCACATGAAAATATCAAAAAATGCAATGTTTTGTTGGCAATTGCAATGCAGTACGACGATGGCACGCAATTATTTTGAATTCATGAATGAATGACTGAGTGAATGAATAAAAAGAAGGAAAGAAAGAAAGCAAAAAACAAATGTAGTGTTGATAACAAGAGCATTTTTAATAGCAACTATACATCGTATACATCGTACATTGTACATCATTATCATTATTATTATCGTCATTATTATTGTTATTGTACGGAGTGAGTGTCGTTCGGTATCATCGTTGTCAACGTCATTATCATTATTATTATGATTCTTATAAATCTTGAGTTTATTTATTTATTTATTGTTGTTGTTGTTATTGTTGACGTTGTATGTATTTTTATTAAAGACAATAACGCCAACAACATGAATTTTTTTTTTTTAATTTTGTTTTGTTGTGTAATTTTTTTTCTTTCTTTCGTTTCTTTTAATACATAAATCCGCAGAACGGAAGTGAACTCTGCCACTTGAGTATCGCTCTGCTTCTCTATATATGCTGCTACTATTTGCTGCTCATTTTTTTTTTGTTTTTTTTTTTATTCATGATGAAATATTGCTAATGCTGTTGCTATTCATTCACTTCATTTCATTCATTCATAAAATGAAACAAAATTGTATGTGTTGTGTTGTTGATAGAAACCTAAAGACAACATATACAAACAAACAAACAAACAAATCAACTGGCAAAAGTATTCATTCATTCATTCATTCCAACACACACACATTCATTCATTTATTCATTCATTAATCCACATTCATTTATACTACTTGCCTGCATGCATGCATGCATGTGTATGTGTGTATATACTCATGCACATTCCAATTGTTGCGTAATATGTGTGTGCTGTCTGCTGCACTTCTATACATTCAACATGCATGCATGCGTGCATGTATGGTTCTACTTGTACAACAACTAGAATTGTTGTTGTTAACATAGTAATTGTTGATACTTGCAACGAAAACAATTTACCATGAGAGTACTACGTTTTGTACGTTGAATACTTGAGCTAGATTGTGAAGAACTGTATGCAACAAAAATCTAGTATTTAAGTACGACAGTGTGTGAGTGTGTGTGTGTAAGTGTGTAAAATACAAACATAATTCTGTTTCAATACACATTCATTCTCACTGTCTTTATTTACAAAACAAATGGCAAAACATCATATCGGATGTAAAACATATGGCAGGCAGGCGGCATTAGGATTGTTCCAATTCCTATGACAAACAAATTATAAAAAAAAAAAAACACAGAAATTATGTCAGGAAAATCGGTACCCAGTTTCTTACACTCCACCCATGTTGTGTGTGTTAATTTTATCCATGAGAAGTGGGAACCACAGTTGACTCTGAATGACAGATTTTTGTGAAACTTTTCATGAATATACTCTGCGAATTTTTGCCAGAAGACTGCTGAGAGTAGGTTGGTAGGTTAGAATGGTAGGCTTTGATACCAAAAGCTCACTTAAGCACGCATAGCGGCCCGTTGTGACTCCACGAATGAATGCAGTCCCTGTATTGGCCGAGTTCTATCAAACTAGGGAAGAAGTTGGTGAGCGCAAGGGCTGGATAAAGGAAACTGTATCCTTGACGTCAAGTTGACAAAGATTGAAGAGCTAAATAAATAATCAACATCTGCACCTTGCAAGAGATGGACATTCACAAAAAAAGTGGATAACAGTCTCTTTTCCTCAGCAAATCTGCACCCACGGCAGAAGTCCTTAGATGGGAGCTGCATTCTTTCCGAGTGTCATCCACCGTATATGTTTTGTTAGCCTCTATAATTTCTCCGCTTCCTTATTCTGCCTTTCCTACTTCTTCTCCTTTTTTCCCTATCTCCCCTATTATTCTCTCCCCTTTAGAACGCTGTACAATGGATCAACTGGATCTCCGGGTACTGTACTTGTCTCAATTGGCAAGTATACGTACTCTAACCTAAACCTAAATGAAATGTAAGCATGTGGTGGAACTGGAAAAGGACTCCTCATTGACTCAGGATTGGTTAGCATTCCGAAAGAATTTCCCAATGGCCAATTTAACTGAGGTAATTGACATACCCAAGTCGATTGACGAGGATTTCGGAAGGGTGCACCCGCTCTGGCAAACTCGTCGGCTCTGCAGTTTCCTCGGAATGTGACTGTGACCACAGGCATACAGACAAGTGAGAAAGAATGTCGAAACAGCGGCAACATTCGCTAACGATCCTGGAGTTAATCATAACGACCGATAGAGATCTTATGGCAGCTAAACTATCAGAGATGATTGAGACGCGAGTAAAAGAAGCATCGTTAATGAGCATCCATTGAGCAGCCTTGTAGACTGCCATTATTTGCGCTAGAAAGACGCCACAGTAATCCGGCAGTCGGAGGGAAATGTACACGTCCAGTGGACTCCGCTACCAACCCCATTATCAAGTATGGAGCCATCAGTGCAGCTGCTAGAAGTAAGTCCAGTGCGTATTAAACTATTGCGACTTAGCTTGCTACAATGCAGTTGATTGACTGAAATGTCGGAAACAGATTTAGAGAAACTTAACAACTTTATCCTAAAGCAACACCAACAATGAATCATAAAATTGTTATGGGGAAATAGCTATCATATGATGATACAATTTCCGATTAAGTATCGAATTTAAATTTTAAGATTCACAGTAAAAACATTTCCGGTTACATTTCTTAAGAATTTCTTGATAAAATGACGACAACGGGATGGATGCCTGCTTTAGTCATCATTTACGACAACTAAGGAAATAAGAACAACAACAACAAAAACAAAAACAATAGAATACAAGTATATTTAGAAAATATGGATCATATTTGGAACTTGACGTCATTACTTTGCCAACCAGCAAACAGCAGCCATATGTACATTCAAACAACAATAACAACAACCACAACAATAGAACAATGAAAAGCAATTTGCCCTTGTGCACTATGTATGTATCTCTCTCGCTCCCGACATCAACCATTTTCCCTTACTGGAAATGAATGGGAAAACAACAAAAATTTATTTTTTTTGTAATGGAAGATAAAGAAAGAAAGAAAGAAAGGAAAAAAAACGAAGAGAATAATTTTAAGATTTCTAGACTGTATCTTTAGCTGTATCTCCCAGCTGTATTTGTATTTGTATACGCAATTGTATCAATTACTTTTGGACTTCTAAGATGTTTCTTGTTATTGTTGTAAGTTGTTGTAATGTTTAATTATTTATTTTTTCGTTGTGTTTATTCTTCGGTTGAAAATAGGAAATTTCCTTGAATGCCACTTTCCGCATCTGTTGTAATACAAAAAAAATATTTTTATTATTGTTGTTATTGTTATTATTGTCACTATTGTGCCACTCAGTGCCTTAACTGCAATTAAACAGTGCTAGAAATCTCTGACATTCTGTGTGTTTTCAATTTTCACTTCACATGTCACATCATTTTCATTTCTTTTATGTGTGTGAGTCAAACAATAACAGAACACAGGAACATACAAAAACAAAATGCACAACAAGGCACACAAGAGAAGAGGAACAGAACAGAACAGAACAGAACATAACAGTATAAAACGAACATTATAATGATGATTGACAATTTGACATCTTTATTTAGAAATAGTTCATCACCACTACCATCATCATCATCATTAACAACAGCCATGTGTTTCTCACTCTCTCTCTTGCTCTCTCTCTCTCTCTCTCTCTCTGCAAATCTTAATTCAATTTTATTCCATCTTCTTCTTTATAAATAAATACAACAAACAATTGAATTCCGTTGTAATTAAAGCAAAAACACACACACATAAGAAAACAAAGTCAAGAGGAAGAGACAAGACATTCATCCGTAAGAAGTCCATACATCCATCCCATACTAATGCATGTATGTATGTAACTACACTGTACAGTTAATTTTAAAGAGTGTAAGCTGTGAATACTTATTACACAGAGCCCGGGGGGTTGTGTACATGTTTTATGTTTGCATTGCAATAGACGTGTGATTAGCTCTACTTATACTTCATCCGTTTTTGTTTTCTTTTCCTTTGCAGCATTGTTCTGTTCTTTATCACTTTACTTCCCCCCCGCCCTTGTGGTTGCAATTTGTCTACACATTTTTTAATAACTTCCTCTAGCGGAACTATATTGTCTTGATAAGAGCTTGATTTACATAAAGATATAGTAACGTTTACGCTCACACACACACACAGGCACATAGTGAGTTAAATACAAGTATTCTGAGCCGCATGTTTGTGGAGACCATACTTATAGAAATCATGAGGGCAGTGAAGTGTTCAAAAGCGTAATCGTTGCCTGTTCTTATATGATATTTGCTCGAGAATAGTAGGTAAGAACCAAAGATCGGCAATGAATCGTTTTTTCGCTACTCATATAGGCACTCATGAAATTTTGAATACAAGTGAGTCAACAATATTGAAATTGAACTATGTACTCTGATTCCTTCGTACTCCTCACTACAATGTTGATTTCTAGGTACAAGGGTTTGCAATGAGTATGCGTACAATCTTGACATCAAACTCATACCATTCGAAATATGTTTGATACGACTCGAATCATTCACCAAAATTTACAGTCTTAATTATTGTTGCATTTACAACAAAAGAAAAAA
>QOCX01000111.1:43504-61959 GCA_005959815.1 Sarcophaga bullata
CATCGAACTCATGGTCTTTGTTTGTCTGTGCGTAATAATTTGACAAAATTTATAATCCTATAAGCCAGTAGCCAGTAAGTCTTCCCTTTGGGAAGATCAGCGTAAAAGTGTACATATAGAAAAGATGTCCATTTAATCGTTGTAAATAAGTATGTGCGTTATTTTTTTATATTTAACTATGCAGGTGAAAGTCCACCATTTTGTTTACAACTTCTCATTGATTTTCCTTTGGCACAAATGTAAAATTATGAGTATTTTAAAACTTAATATCTGGCAACACTATAATTGTCTATAATCACTCAGCCCCAATTGCTGCTAATGTGTGTATGTATGGAAGTGTGTGTGCATGAATTTTATTTCCTTGATTGTTTGAGCTTTTTACACACACACACACACACGCACACACATACATTTTTAATTTATTTTGTTGTTATTTTGGCTGTTTTTCGATTTTTGAAGTGTCCCAGACCTGATGCTTAAAACTGAAAAAAAAAGTAAATGTTTGGCGCTAATGGCGCTTATTGCCCATCATTGCCATTTGTCCCTGAAGCGGGCAATGGCGTTTAAAACGACAACAACAACGACGACGACGACGACGACAACAATCAATAAAACACTTGAGAAATCTTATCATTATTTTTATTTTGTTTGTTGGTTGTTTGTATGTATGCATGTGTGTGTGTGTGTGTGTGCATGTATTTTTTTTTTCAATCATATTATTTCTCATTATTCGTATAGTTTTGTATGGGAAAAGAAAAAAGCAAGAGAAAGTGGCAAAATGTTAAAAACAAAAACAAACAGACAGAGTAATAAGTAAGAAACGGGGTGTTTTATTGGAAAGAGAGAGAGAGAGAGAGAAAGAGTTGAGTTTATAACAGAGCCACTCGTAAAACAAAACAACAAAAATATAAACATGAAATGACACAAATGTTGGTTGGTTGGTTGGTATTCAATCAGGAGCAATTGAATTTGTTTATTATTATTTGTTGGTTTGTTTGTTTGCTTGTTGATGCCTGTCTCTTTATTATGGTGTTATTGTACAATAAATTTCATGTACACTGGTACATACATGCATATTTATATTTACATATGTACACTGTACAGAGTACATACAATATTGCGTTGTTTTTTTTTTCAATTTCGTGTAAGAGAGTGCTTAATTCAACCTCTTTTTCTGTTTTTGTTTTTGTTTTTGTTTTTGAATATTAAAGTGTCGTTTTGTCGCCATAACAAATGTTTTGTTTACAAATTTCATGTATGTGTGCATAAGTGTGTGTTGTTTTGTTTAAGTTTTATACTGTAAACCACACACACACACGCAGATATACTTTAAAAATATATTTCTTTGGTTAGGTTATTTTGTCGCTTGCTGCTGCTGCTGCTGTATTGTTTTGATATTGAAAAAATACTGTCTGCTGCGTAGTTTTGTCTTTTTTTTTTCTTCTAATTTTTTAGAACGTATTTTAATATTGTGCTGTTATAATTTTTTTTTATTAGAAAACAAATAGTTTTTTAATTCCTGTTTTGTTTTTATATACGAAAATAATAATAATTTTACATTGACATTTATGACATGCTTCCACTTTACGACACTTTAATTAGCTGTCATGGTGGTAATGTAGTCTTATGGAAACCAACAAAAGAGAGAGCATTTCAACTCACATTTTGTAACAACAAAAAAGACATCCTTTACACCGTATTCACTTTCATATTTATTTTGCTTAACATTGCATTTGAGAATATCATTGTTTTTGTTTTTGTTTTTGTTTTTGTTTCAATTTCTTTCTCTTGTTTTCCTTTTGATTTTTGTGTTTTCATTTTTATTGTGTATTTACTGTTGCTTGTGTTGTTGTGCATTTTACCGTTATTTTATTTAATTATTATTGTTTTTTCTTTTTATTGTTGTTGTTTTAATTTCTGAATTTATCTCGTTTTGTTTCATTTTGCACTCGCTTTTTCTAATTACAATAACAAAACTAAAGTAATTAAAAAATAGAAACAAATAAAAAAATCGCAATAGAACGCAACGCAACGAAACGTACGGAACGGAACAACACACTGTCTGTGTAACGTTTGTGTCTGTCTCTCAATTGTAAATAAAAAAAAATTTTCTGCATTTTTAGTTCACAGCAGACTTGAAGTTTTATTGCTGGTTGTATTGTGTGTGTATTGTTTTTGTTGTTGTTTTTGGTTTTTGGTTTTCGCCATTTAACGAACGTTACGCGCAAGGTCGGTCGGTTGGTTTCGGTATCGGTATCGGTTAAGAGCCTAGTTTGTCTCATCATCATCAACAACGTTTGTAATTATCATCGTCATTATCATCATAATCATCGTTGTCGTTTTCTATTTCATAGCCAAACACAAACAAGCAAACATGTATGCACAATTTTTGCACATACACGCATACTTACGTACATTCGTAGACGCATACGTATACAATCGCAGCCAGCCAGCCATACACTTTCATATTATTTTTGTGAGACTTTGGCACAACGGATATGATATGAAAAATTAAAAAAAAAGAAGAAAAAACGAATAGAAAACAAAACAACTACAAGAGAATTATTTCCCACACTCACGACGACCGACAATCATACAAAAATATGATGTTGACAATAACAACAACAACAACAATAAGAGGAACAATGATTAAAAACAACAATAAAACAAATCATAATCATTGTTCAAATGCAGAGGTGTAAACCAACTAAATCGTATTAAAATGTATGCTTACATAGCGCTGGAAAGAGTTTCTTTCCATAGAGATTGTGACCTTTTTTAAGTGAAAAATCTATAAAAGACACTGTAGTATGTAACGCGGCTGTTAAGTACATACATAACATACATAATTGGCCATCACAACCCTTCAGTCAGGATTACGGCCTAGATTCTCACACTACTTATGTTGTGTGTGTTAATTTTATACATGAGTGGCGGGACCTACAGTTTAAAGTCGACTCGAACGACAGATTTTTGAGAAACTTTTCATGGCTATTTTTATTTACTCTCAGAGTTTTTGCCAGAAATCTGCTGAGAGGAAGCCGCCGAAGAAATATTTTTTTCATATTTCGTTTTTGATGTCTGACCGGGAATTCGAACCCTGGCCTTTCGTCTAATAAGCCAACACACTACCTACTAGACTACGGCGACTATTAAGTAGTAAGCGCGGCTGTTAAGTAGTAGATTTTTATTGACTCTTGGCTGTAAGTACGTAGATTAGCTTTTTACTACTTCTCTTTCAGTTCTGGCAATTTTGGTGTCAATTTGTGCCTACACCATGACATGTGCGAAACTATATTAACTGGAGTTAAGATTTCTTTCGTTTTCCCTTCTAAAAACTCGCAATCTAATTGAAGTCTTAGGCCAACATGTTTCGCAACAAGTTACCTCACGATCGTGACCGATCATGTAGTTCTAGAGACATTGGGGCTTCGGATTTTTGTTTCTACCCCTAACTCGTATACGAATTAAATCATACACTCTCCTGTCTGGTAGAGTCATGCTGCATACGACTGCAATAGCTTCATGTGACACTGCAGCAAAGCCAATGAATATTCTAAAGGCGATGATACTCCTACAGATTTTTCATAAGAATTTTTCATTTAGAATTCAATCGTACTTCTATCATTTCTTCTAAGTACCGAAACGATGGCTGTATGTAGTGCAAGTTCTTTAAAATAGCTGCGGACTTTTGCCAAAGCAATTGAAAATTTGTTGCAGTAAGCCGGTTCTGGTTGACATAATCAACTTACGGTATATGTTAACAAGATAATACGGAATTTTGAAGACACTGGAAAGCGTTTCAGATATGGACAGGCCTGTGCATCTTTGCAATGTAAGCATTGCAGTCAATTTCAGTTACTGTTAGAGAATTGGATCCATTTTACGGTACATTACAATTTATTTTACATTTGTATTGGCATTCAACTGAAGTCCAACTCACACTACAATTAAATCCCTTGGCCAATCATAACGCCCTAGATATAGGGACTGCGTACTAGCGCAACATGCTTGCAACGCTGGTTTTTTGTACAAAATTTTCTTCGGCATTGAATTTCTTTTCTCACTTGTTTACATTATGTCAGCAAGCAAAATTGTCTCATATAGAGCTCGATAGACAAAGTTGTCTTTGTGGAAAAACCATTTGCATTGGGAAAAAGTGACTATTTGGTGAGAATTATGGCCTGCAGTTGTTAGTGGACCGTAGTTTAATCGAAAATGACTCTCAATTAACTGTTATCGTAAATTTCAAGCATTATGCTCGTATGAGAACTGATTTTTTAAACAGCATTTGACGATTATGAAATGGACGGAATGTAGTTTCAACAAGTTAGAGCCACGAATCGCACAACACATTAGATTTTAAGTTCATTGCATGAGGAAGCTTCCAGAAATATAATTTGACGTTTTGGAGAAATCAATTGGCCACATAGATAATGCGATTTAATGCAGTTGGACTTCTTTTTTGTGACTGCGTTAAAGATCATGTCTACGTTAATAAATAAATCCGCCAATGTTGAAGGATTTTGAAATAAAGCACATAATTTGACACGAGGAAAAATCCTGGGGGTGGGGGTTAAACCAAAAATTTTTCACATGATTTTGTTGCAATTGTAGTGAGAAGCTTCGAAAATTTTTGTTCTTCGCCTGAAATCGTTTGCCTTATAAAAACAGACCCTAAAAGACCAACACACAGTTCGATTAAGTGTGAAAGTAGATGTGGAAAGAAAGAAAAAAAAAAACTTTTACCTTCACGTTGATATTTGTTTTTTCTTTGTGCTGTGCTCGCAAAATATTTAATTTGTATTTCAGTTGTTGTTGTTTATTTGTTAAACATTTTTATTTTGCATGTATTTTCTTAAGAGCACCACCGTCTCGCTCTCACCGATCTCTGCAAAGTGTTTAAATGGCTGTATGTGTGTATACATGCATGTAGGTAATCTCTCTTTACTGTCTGCTCTCTTTACTTACTATGCCGTTAAAATGTATGTATTTTTGCGTATGCCAACTTTGTCTCTATGTATTGAGAATGAAATAATTGAATTTGTTGTTATTCTTTGTGTGTTTTTTTTTTGTATTCAATTTATTTTTGACGCCATTTTGTATACGTATAGATTAGAGCGTCTATGGGAGCTGTTTTTTTAATTTTTGGCGAAACCATTTTGTTTAATAAAATCGAAACAGAGAAAGAAAAATAGGTCAGCAGCATAGTTATTAAACCATTGATAGCTGCAAACCATTTTATTTTTGTAACAGAGACAAATAAATGGTCAATGATTATTAAGTTAACAAATTTGAAGATTATAAAATCAAACATAATTTCCCCATGCGTGTTATTAACCCTTCTAAGACGTTATAACTGCGCCATACTTTGCAACTTTTCACGACGGCAGGACTGACCATACTAGCGAGCGAACAAATAAATGACTGCCGTGTAGATGCAGCACTAGCCCCTGTGGGCCAGTAAGTAACGGCCGTATTTACATGATGACATACATACATAACATAACTGTCCAATACAACCCTTCAGTCAGGATTACGGCCTAGCTTCTCACACCACTTATCTTGTGTGTGTTAATTTTATACATGAGTGGCGAGGCCTACAGTTTAAAGTCGATTCCGAACGACAGTTTTTCGAAAACTGAAACGACGACAGCGGCTGTATATTTATGGCACCCGTCGCGCATGGGTTAATTTATAATATGTACATAGGCCCTCAAAATTGACACAGAAAAATATGCTCTTTTAACTGATTACTAAACAAACATGAAAGATATAGAGAATGATGTTGCGCAATTCCTGCAGCTCCTTGAAGGTAGGAATGGGGACCTCTACGAACCCTTGCGAGATTTCAGACAAGGCGATCACTTATCATGCGACTTCTTAAACTTCATTATGGAAAGGGCGAGTGCATTGCAGTGACAAAATTTTTCACCAAAATTGTTCATGACAGGCCGTATCACGAGACATGTTACTGTTTCCTTTAGCGTTATTGAACGAGAGTCTATTAATATGGGTGCGGCAGTAAATGAGGGCAAAACGGAGTATATCTTGTCCACAAGTAGAGACATCAGATAACTATGCCTTCGATATTGCAGTGAATTTATCTGGCTCCACTTTTTTGCCAGCAAATATGATGGCAGTCTCGAGATCAAACGTACGATTACGCATGCCAACAGGGTAGTTGAGTATCAGAGACCTCTCTCGTATAATGAAATTTATACTACATGGACGCTTTTAAGCACCGAGGCAGTGGCAGCCTTGAGAGCATTTGAGAGAAAAAGTCATAGACCTTTAGGCTAGTGCCAGTTGGCGATGATTTCCATATCCGATCCAATAATAAGCAGGGCATTAACATCTAGTGGCTACACTGGATTGGCCATGTCATTCAGATCGAACAGGATGTTACGACGAGTCGGGTATTTGATAAAGTAGTCTACATCAAAAGGATTAAATTGAGAGAACTTCATCAATAATTGGTGTGATCAATTGGAGAAGGCACAGCAAGCAGAAAAACCAGACCGAAATGCGATAAACGGGTTGTTAGTGGCCTAATTATGTAAGTAAATATATCTTTCTGGCAATCATAACAATTGGAAATGTAAGCAAAATATGACTACAAACTGCTAGAACAACTCCTTAACTGCTAATCTCTTATTCTGTGAATTTCAGTAAGGTAGGGTTAAAGTACCAAACGCCTTAAAAAGCCTAATTTTCTTGGGGATTTCTCAACTATTCAGATAATTTCAGGAAAACGCGATTTTATTAAATTTCTGTTTCAATTCAATTTATTCTGTTGCTCTCTAAGAATTTTTTACAAAAAACAAAAACAAGATGACCATTCGGCTCATTCTCCCTGCTTTATGACCACGACATTTTTAAATGGATATGGCGATGGAAAAGAGGCCTAGAAAAAAATTATTGAAAATGTTCATTTAGATTTAAAAGCACAATTCGAAAATTTCATTTCACTTTACATTGAGTTTTTCAGCAAAATTGGCATTTATTTGCTCTGTGGAACGTTTCATTTGGCCACTTAATTCATTGACCTGTTTCTGTAGTTTTTCCCACCAATTCTTTGCACTTAGCTCCTGTTTATCGACAAGTTTTTGTACAGCCGACTGGTTGGCATTTTGGAATTTTTGCGTTTCCGTTTTACCATCTTTGGCTACATTTTCAATTGTTTGTAATCTCGAATTCAATTGATCCATATTAGCCTTTTGTAGGCGTTCAAATTTTAAGAAAACATCACTGTTGAACTTGTTCACAGCATCACATTCGGTTTTTAATTTCCTGTTGCACGTATCCACATAATAATTATCCTCGCAAATGAAACCCATTTTACTACCACAACCAACATCATTCCATTGGTATAAGGGTTTCGATTCCCAAATATGAACACAATGCTCTTGATTTCTATAATTATCTGGATTATCATTCGACCAAAAGGTAAACGTAAATCGTTTTCCTGTTGCCGACCAATAAAATGGTCTACCATGGTCACGGCTAGAACTGAACTCATCATTGCCACCCAACCATAGATTGCGAGAGTGTCCAATGATTTTCTTCAATAGATTGATAATGGCGGTATTCTTTTGAGCCGAATCTATAATGACAAGTTGGCTATTACGTCGTGCACATTCATGAAAGGCCTCAAACCAATTCCACTAGAAGTTGTTGTAAATTTTTAATAAAAATCTTGAATTGTTAGGCTCTATGGTGTAGAATGATTACCTTGTATTCGGTTTCAATAAGATATTCCCGACCATCAGATGCCTTGTGCTTTTGTGGAGTAGCTAACACTCCTCCACTTCCAATTAAAAAACAACAAATAATTGCGATAACTTGTGCGACGTCTAAACGAAATGTTTTCATTGCGAAAATCTTTACTACTGCTCTCTGAGCTTAAGAACTTATCGTATTTATTCAGTGTTTTAAGTGTTTAAAGTATTGTTTTTAAAAAATTCTGATCCTCTTATCACCTACAGCAGGAATTTGTGCTCGTATTTATGTACATCCCCCTTAATATCACAAGATGGTTGTATTCCCCTATGAATTTATTTTGTATACAAGCATCATATCGTCGTCAGTTATTTGTAATGCTTAAAGCAAGTGAAGAAATTTCGATTTCATAAGTCGATCTGTTAGCAGTGCTACACGAGGATTATGAGATTGGTCAGTGACTCATGGTATGTATGTGTAAACATGGGAATTCATTACAGCAATACGAAATCAATTTCGATCTCTATCACTAGGGATTCATCAAAGTAAAGCAAAAATCATTGAAGAAATTCATCTCAGGATTTAATCCAATGAAAGAAACAAAATAAAGCAGCAAATGATGAAGCTGTGACTAAGACTCGGAAACGTATAAAATGCTAATTGAATCAAATCTTACTCGGGCAAAGAATAAAGTGAATTACAAATAAAAAAAATAAAAAATTATAACCAGAAACCAGAGATTATTGAAGAAATTTAGCTCAGAATTCAAGCCTATCGAAGAAACAAAATGAAGAATCGAATGTTGAAGCGATAACTAAGACCTTGAAGCGAATAATTACTTATTGAATCGAATCTTGCATGGATTATCGAAAGTTTAAAAGTAAATAATCGTGTAAGTTGCAGTTGTTCTCAATGAAATTGAAGTGCTCAACTCAACACACTTATGCTGTAAACACAATAAACGCAACACAGCAAACACAGCAATCGCTCAGAAATAGAAAACATGGGTGTATATGGAGAGCAGTGGTTAAACGTTGCATATTTTATTAAAACGTCCTGATAGTGTTAATTTTCTCTGCTGAAGTATTTTCAATCTTTAAGCAAGTGTAGTACGGTAAGGTGTTTAGTCGTGTTCTCTATAAATCCATGAAAAGCTAAATTGCCTGGCATTGTTCCACAGCATTATCACAGTCTGTGTGTGGAATCATTGTTTTCCTCTCAAAAGCGAATTGATTTCCACAAACATCTTAAGCTCCCATATAACTTTGTTGAAGCTTTTTTAAAATGGGAGATCATCAATCCACAGATTGTTCTGAGGCTCTTTAGGTGGTATGAGAACGGTTGATATAGACACACATCCATTCACATAACATATTTGGTCATTACAACCCTTCAGTCAAGCTTACGACCAAGCTTCTCACACCACTTATGTATGTATATTCTGTGTGTGTTAACTTTTTACATGGGTGGCGGGACCTAGAGTTTAAAGTTGATTCCGCATGCTAGATTTTTGAGAGACTTTTGCATGGCAGAGCTTTTTCTGAGAGGAAGTCGCCGAAGAAACATTTTTTCATATTTGTTTTGATGTCTGACCTGGGGTATGAACCACAGCACACTACCTATTAGATTATGGCTTCATTCTGCTTTCAATTCTGGCAAGAATTTGTTCAATCTTCATTCCTAAAACAGTCTGTATTAGAGATCAATCAAAATCGAATGAATGGACAAAACAATAACCGAAGCTAAAAGCGGCGTTGGATCAAGGAGTATAGATACACTCAGGCGATACTGTCTGATCGCGCCGCAGATTATTTTTAGAGAAGGACAACTATACACCACAAACCATTGTCGGCTTTAAATGCAGATAATGTTGCCTAATAACAGAGGAAATATCAGGCTTTCCATAATAATTTCAGCATTTAATTGGGAGGGCAGATTTTTAGGAACTCTGATGGAGTTCTGGACGTTTAGGGGGTAATAACTCACATTTATTTTTTGTTTTCTTTCTTTTTTTTTTTATTAAAAATTTCTTAGAATTTTATACAAAGAACATTAAAGTGTTTCCTTAAGACCAGGTTCAAGTCATACGCCCTGATTTATGACCACGACATTTTTAAATGGGTATGCTGCAGGTGGAATGGAAGCCTAAAGAAATTATTAAAAAAATGTTCATAAAAAAAAATTAAAATTAAAAGAAATATTTTGAATATTTTCCATTTCAATTTACTTCATAATTGGCATTAACCGGGGATCGTTGCATTTGTCCACTTAATGCATTGAATTGATTCTGCTCATGTTTATCGATAAGTTTTTGTACAGCAGACTCAATGATATTTTGTAGTTTTTGCAGTTCCACTTTACCACCTTCAATCGCTTGTTCAAGAGTTTGTAATTTCGAATTCAATTCGTTTAAGAAAACATCACTAACGTTAATCTTATCCACGACATTAGATTCTGGTGTTAATTTCTTATTGCAAGTTTCTAGATCAGGCTTAAGCTCACAAATAAAACCTAATTTTTTATCACACCATTCATCATTCCAACGATATGAACGTATACTACCATAAATATGAACACAATGCTCTTTCGAACCGCCATTATTTGGTTCCTTCTCCACCCAATTGGTAAAGGTAAATTGTTCTCCGGTTGGAGACCAAAAGAAGAGTCTATCTATCTCAAGACTAGCATTAAACTCATCATTGCCGCCCAACCATAAACGGTCATATACTCCAATGGTATTTGCCAAAAGATCGACAAGGGCGTCATTCTTCTCCTCTGAGTCTATAATGGCAAGTTGGCTATTGCGGCGTTTACATTCATGAGAGGCTTTGAACCAGTTGTACTAGGAAATTGTTGTAAATTTTTTAGTAAACATTTTGAAATGTATGGGTGGGCGTCGGTGCTGTAAATTACCTTAAATTCGGTTGCAATAAGATATTCTCGACCATCAGATGCTGTATGCTTTTCTGGCGTGCCTAACACTATCCCGATTGTAATTGAAGCACAATAAATACAAGCGACGTATAATTGAAATGTTTTCATTGTGAAAATATTTAATACTGGCGTTTATTTTTAATAATTTATCGTATTTATACATGCAGTTTCGAGCGTCATTTCTGATAAAATAATTAAATTTTTTTTTTTTTTATTAAATTCTGCCCCTTCAGTTAAGACTTAAACCAGTGGCTCATGCTAAGCGTTCGAAACAATTACACGAAATTAATTTGAATTTTTCGATTACTGGGCATACGTCAGTATAAATAATTTATCGTTATTCTAACGGTACTTTACATGAGATTCTTATGAAATAAATTAAAATTTTTCTGAATAAATTCTAGTGCCGTTATCACCTAGAGTAGCAACTTGTACTCCAAAGTGTATTCTCTCACGTTAGAAGATGATATACATTCCAGATGAAATTAATTTGTATGGGGGAGTATGACATCAAATATTTTTAATACATCAAGCAAGTACAGAAACTTTGTTTGCTACACGTGGATTGTGATTCATAGTAGGTGACGTTATGGAAATTTATTATAGCCATACGTAATCAATTTCGATCTCTATCACTAGGCATTCATCAACGTAAAGCAGATATCATTGAAGAAATTCATCTCAGGATTTAATCCAATGAAAGAAACAAAATAAAGAATGATGAAGCTGTGACTAAGACTCGTAAGCGTATAAAATGCTGATTGAATCAAATCTTACTTGGGCAAAGAATAAAGTGAATTACAAATAAAAAAAATCAAAGATTATAACCACAAACCAGAGATTATTGAAGAAATTTATCTCACAATCCAACCCAACTATTGAAGAAACAAAATGAAGAATCGAATGTTGAAGCGATAACTAAGATTCTGAAGCGAATAATTACTTATCGAATCGAATTTGCATGGATTATCGAAAGTTTATAAGTAAATAATCGTGTAAGTTGCAGTTGTTCTCAATGAAATTGAAGCGCTCAACTCAACGCACTTATGTTGTAAACACAATAAACGCAACCCAGCAAACATAGCAATCTCTCAGAAATAGAAAACCATACTCCCAGGAGAGGAGTGGTTAAACGTTGCATATTTTATTAAAACGTCCTTTCTCTGCTGAAGTATTTTCAATCTTTGAGCAAATGTAGTACGGTAAGGTGTTTAGTCGTGCTCGCTATAAATCCATGGAAAGCTAAATTGCATGGCATTGTTCCACTGCATTATAACCGAATAATGTGTGAAGTCATTGTTTTCCTCTTAAAAGCGAATTGATTTCGACAAACGCCGTTAGCTCCCCTATAACTTTGGTGAAGCCTTTTTAAAATCTTTAAATAACAACTACAATGGAAGTCGCCGTTCCGCAAACACTTACTCTGAGGCTCTTTAAGTGGTCTGAGCATGATCTATATAAACACACAGCTGTTCACATAACATAATGAGTCATTACAACCATTCAGTTAGGATTACGACCAAGTTGCTCTCACATTATGTATGTTGTGTGCTGTATGTTGTGTGCGTGTTAATTTTATACAAGAGTGACGGAGACCTACAGTTTAAAGTCTACTCCGAAGGCTAGATTTTTGAGAGACTTTTGCATGGCAGTTTTATTTTACTCTCAGAGTGTTTGCCAGAAAATTGCTGAGAGGAAGTGGCCGAAGAAATATTTGTTTCTGTTTGTCTGATGTCTGACCTGGGGTTTGAACCGAGACCTTATGTTTAATACAGAGATGCTTATTAGCTCAGTAATCCCTGAACTGGTGTATAATTAAATTAGGTTGGAGCACGAAATGTGTTATTGAAATTGAGAACTTTGTTGGCTATCGCGTTATGCACATTCTTGATAGGCCTCGAACCAGTTACACTAGAAGTTGTTGTTAATTTTTAATAATGAATTGAATTGAATTGTTAGACTCTGTACTGTCGATTACCTTGTACTCGGTTTCAGTAAGATATTCCCGACCATCGGATGCTGTGTGCTTTACTGGAATACCTAATACAACTCGAATTGCAATTGAAGCGCAAGAAATTAAAGCTACAACTTCTGCAACATTTAGTCGAAATACTTTCATTTTTGTTACTGACGTGCAAATTTAGGAATTTGTTGTATTTATAGAGGCTTAGTATTAAGGAATTGCGGTATTCTTATCAATTCCAATGGAAATTTTGGTCAATTTGACCACATAATGATATGCACTTCTTATAGGATTTATGCACTTATGCCAGCAGATATTTTGAATGTGGCAGACTAGTTTAGATCACATAAGTCAGTTAGAAAATATACTACACCACCATGAGACTAGTAAGGGACTCATGCTAAGTGATAACACCGAGTCTTAATTATGGACTTAGGTAACTAAATCAAATTTCTATAGCTCAGTTGAAACAAATCAAGCTTGCCTGATTGATCATTACAACCTTTTAGTCAGGTTTACAACCTCCTTTCTCACAGCAGTTATGATGCCTGTGTTCCATTTTATCCGTGAGATCTACAGTTTAATGTCGATTTCGAACAACTGGTTTTTGAGAAACTTTTCATTGCAATTTTATTTTTGTCTCCACAGTTTTCGGCAAAAAACTTGTAAGAAAAAGGCGTAGAAAGAAATACTTTTTCACATTCTTTGGTTTGAGATATCTGAGTTAGGGAGTTAAACCACAGGCTAACGTTTAATAAGCCAACACATTACCAACTAGACTACCGTGAATGCATATAAAATACATATGAAAGAGTAAACGCCAAAAGAAACTGTACATTAAGGATAAAATTCTAACAATCACCAAACTCAAGTTTTGCCTCTTAAAGGGGGGAGTGCCCGAAATAATTTGACAATATTTTTTTTTTTCAATTTTAAAAATTGACAATGAAATAATTTTAAAATAAAAATAACGGTAATTTATTAATGTATACTTTTTGTACAGTTTCTTTTGAGGCCCACTGTATGTAGAATACATATGACATTTAAAATACATACGAGAAATAAAAGGTTACGTATGGATAGAGGATTCAATATCAGTTTAGAGCTAAACTTTTCCATAAAACGGAGAATGCACAAGGATCCTCAAGTCTCGCTTAAGGCGTGGATAGCACAACTTTCTAATCAACACATGATAAAGCGACTACCACCACCCACTCATGTGTCTTGGCTAAAAATAAATAAAAATTCGATTTTTTTTTCATGGCAGTTGTTGAGTTAGTTTTTATTTTGTCGATGTTGTTGTTGTTGTTGTTGTTGCTGTTATTGTTTTTAATAACGAATAATTGTTGTTATTAATTAAACAAAATTTCCAAGAAATTTGATGTCGAAATACAAATTTTTTTCCATACACACACGACGTTAGCAGTCATATCTTGACAAACAAAATAAAAATAAAAAAAATTTTCACAAATTCTCTGAAAATTATAGAAATTCTCTGTGGAATAAAAGAAAAAACGATATTTAAACAAAAGAGAAAAGAAGAGCAATTTTTTTCTCCATAAAAATAAAGAGCAAAATTTGGAAATTTCCTTATCACCACTATAGGCGAGTGTATCTCTCCATAAGACAAAACAAAAACAAAAAAAAATTGTTTTGAACACGCCCCTGTTTATAGCAAACGACTGAGGCAGTGAAACGACTGAAAAGGCTTTAGCTATTGATATGGTTACTAAGACCAGAGGGCAATTGTAATTTTACTACCACACACCATTAAGGCCACACTTTAATACTAAATGGGCCATACTGGACTGACGACAAATCCCCTCTCGGGCACGTGAAAGCATTATAAAAACTGTTAATAATTATATACGTAATCAAATGAAATCAAATCACATGAAGTGTAATACGTTTAGATGCTGTATACGTTCGATAACAGTTATTGAAATGAGTTACTCTTACAAGCCAATCACTTGGATGCTCTTAATAAAACCTTTTTAAAAAAATTCTCTTAAATTTCTTATCAAATAACAGCAGAAAAAACAAAACGTTCTCAATAACATTTGAAATTTTGATTTTTTTTCTTTTTTTCATCTTTTGGATTGACATCATTCACTCACTCACTCAGTCACTTAGTCACTCATTTGCTTATTTAAATAATTTTGTCTTGAAACCCTAGTGTAGGGCATTCATTACTAAATGATTTGACATACAATGTATACTTGTGTTCTAAATACTTGTGTATTTGTATTTGTTTTTGTTTTTTTTTTTCATCTTTGTATTTTTGTTGTTGTTGTTGAAAACAACCCAGTGTCACGGCACGTGTCACAAAAATAGAACATGATTAACGATCGTTGGTCGACTGTGTTTTTTGTGACTTGACTTGAAGCAAATAATGTTTCTCTGTTCTTCAACGATGGTTCTTAACACGTCTTCTAATGAGTCCACACGTCGCCAGCATAATTTTTTTTCCTTTCTATTTAATTAAACATACTCTCACTCACTCACTCACTCACTCATTCACTCTCGCATACAAATGAAATATTTTCTTCTTCTGTATTTGAACGCATGTGTTTGAATGGAAATTTTCTGGCAAAAAAAAAATTGTATGGATTTCGTCAACACAACATACATACATACGCACATACATACATATCGAAATGAATATCATTTAGGCAGCCCATTTACAGTTTAACAATACAACAATAATAACTTAAGTACTTAAGCCAGGATTACAACCTAGTTCCTCATACCACCCATGTGGTGTGCGTTAATTTTTTTTTTCCATAAGTCGGTTGGGACCGATCAACAATTTAAAATCGACTCCGAACGAAAGATTTTTTAGAACGAATCTACTCTTATGCCACTGTGATCGACAACTTCTGTGATAATTCGCCTTCAATTCTATTTTTTTTATTTTATTTTCTTTACAGTTTTCTGTACTTGATGGGGTGTTGAAGGATCTTGTTGACATTCTTGGGGTCGTATATTTCCACGCAGTTTCTATTTTTTTTTTTGTACAGAGGATGGCCCCTACTTATACAGTAAGGTTAAGGGCTGTGGAGTATTACAGGAGGAATACATTTCTATGCTGCTTCACTGCTTCAATTCTTTTTTTTTTTGTGCAGGGGATGGCCCCTACTTATGCAGTGTTAGATGTGTTGGAACGAAGAAAATATGTTAAAAGAAGGAAAAAAGATGGAGTAGCGTTTGTAGTGAAACTAGATTTGAATCTCTTTATATCATAAGTGACAGGAAAGACCTCTACAGGAAGGGAGTTCCACATACGGTTAGTTCGGCTAAAAAACGAATTCAGTCACTGACCAAATGACCACAAACAAATGTGCTCTGCGAGCAAGAATACATGATTCTCGGTAACAACTGCCCTTATTTCATTCGATAACAATCTGTTGTAGTAGTGATAGAAACACGTGGAAAGAATGCAGTTCCCATTTAACGACTTCTGTCGTGGCTACAGATCCGCCGAGGCAGAGGAGACTGTTATCCACTTTCTTTGTCAATGCCCATATCTTGCGAGGTGAAGATATTGTTTATTTGACTCTCCAATCCCTTGTCAGTCTGACGGAACTATCGTCCATTGATGCCAAGGATATAGCTTCGTTTATCAAGCTTTCAAGCTGGTTTTCCAGCGTGGGGTAGTAGTGCTTTTAATGTACAGCCCTTGCGCTTCTTCCTTTTTGGTATGGAGGAATTTGATCAGCACAGGGACTGCGTTTATCTGTGGAGTCACAACGGGCCGCAATGCGTGCTCAAGTGAGCTTTTGGTAGCAAAGCTACCACTCTACCGTAACCCAACCTAAGTGATAGAACAGTGAAACGCAAACCACTTTGTGGCGTTGCTTCAATTAACCAATAGAGTTGGATATCCTACCGTCAGTAATGAGCAATTTCGCCTTTCCCTGTACTTAGTTGAGAAGTCTCAATATAGACCTTTGGCACCGGACCAAAACTCGATATAAATCGAGGGAATTGAGTACCAAAAGCAATAAATTGCTATAGAAGCGCAGCCTGCCATACCCGATCACAGTCTTGCTCTCACCAGATTTGCCGGATAGACAGGTTCCATCACTCCGAAAGTAAAGCCATTGTAAGTTTATTAAAATGAATGCCTATTGTTTCATGCACAAAGTAACAACATGTACTCACTTGTGCTCCTTGTGGTATAATATTCTTACACAAGCCAGAAAGCAATTGCGTGAACAAATTCTCTTTGGCAAACAAACTTTCGAGTGCAAGATATTAACGAGTTATTTCATGGTTTTTCTTTTAAATTTCTAACAAAAAATACTCTCCCATAATATTTGACCTACTTTTTGGAATATTTTCAGGCCCATAAGGCGCCATTAAAAAGGTATTTGGCGAAAATAAAAAAAAATAAGCTTTAAATGTCAAAACTTCACATGGGAATACGTGATACCGTCAGCAATCATGGATCAATGTCGTTGCCAGTGCAAAACAACAACAACTATTCGAACTGGGTGTATAGAGAGAGAGCACCCCACAACAATTACAACGAAACTAACAACGTAAACAACATACATACATACGTATGAATGAAACTATAGGCTCCTCCATTAAGAAATAAATTCCATTCACACTATTAAAATGAGATTTTTTTGTTGTTGTTGTTGTTGTTTTTGTTTTATTATTTTTTTTCCATTCTATTGAAATAAATCGTGACGTTTTAAATTGAGTGGCATTACAACGTAACGCGTATACATTTCTTACGTTTCGAAAATTGATGTCAGTTTTGCTGTGTGCGTGCGTATGTATATATGAGTGTGTTGGTAAACAAAAATTGGATTTCGAATTTCGAACAAGCAGTGTGAAAATATTTTCTGTTTTTTTTTTCTTCTGATTTTCTAGTTGAGATTGTTTTTTTATTTTTTTAAATCATTCTCCTCCATTTGTTGAGAGATGAACAAGTCATGATAAATAAATGAATGAATGAATGAATGAATGAATGAATGAATGCATGAATGAATGAAGAAACACTAAAACAAATGAATTGAAATTGTTAATCATTCAATTAAAAATGCATTCCAAGAAATATTTACAAAAATTTAACCTTCATAATGGAGAGAGAGAGAGAGACTGACTGAAAATATGTCAGAATAAAAAAAAATTCATTTTTACATCACGATCTTAAGATGTGATTCTGAAATCAAATGCCATTTACTAAACAATTAAAGTCACACAAATCATATTTAAAATGAGAAAAGAAAAAAAATAAAAACCAAAAGAAATATTAATGAGGAGGACCGCTCTGTTGAGTTATAATAAAAAACTTTAACATTTGCTTAAAACAGAAAATCTGATATTAAAGAGAATAAAGTTCAATGGCGGACTAGCATGGTACATATAAATAAGGCGAGAATTTATTTTTTATTTCCTATAAATCTTCTTAATTTACTGACAGTTCTTCAAACTCATTCCAAGATAAAAAAACACACACAAATACTACATCATTCAAGGCCCTGGTCACTATCCTTAATTGATAACCAACAGACATGTTGGCAAAACTAGTTGCTGCAAACACGACAATGCGACTGAGCGGCCATAAGAGCCGGGTATGTATGTATCGTGGGTATGTTTGGTATGGAAATACCTATCGATACTAAAACTTGCTTTTAATTCTGGTTTTACAACGCTCATACCAGAAACACCCTCTTACGATATTGGTTTCAATCACCCGGATAACGTTATTCAATATTTAACTGACAGATCCAAATCTCGCAAGAAAGTCGGATGTGGAATCTTTTCTTTTCAGAACATCTGATCGGTTCTTTCAGTATCAGATTATCATTAACCAACAGTA
>QOCX01000111.1:62375-76435 GCA_005959815.1 Sarcophaga bullata
AAAGTAGCCTAGGCCCGGAATCACTCGGAGCTTCTGATGAAGTGACTCAGACTGTGTCAGATTTCCGATGAAGTGACTCAGACTGTGTCAGACTTCTGATGAAGTGATTCAGACGTCAATACGTAACAGTCCCCCCCTCCTAGTCATCTACGTATCAGGCGCCAAGGTGCCTTTTTATTCTTCGACCTAGTACCGGGCATGTACGTAGTAAGTGAAGAATAGTCTCCTTTGCTTTCTCATGTATACAGTTTGTACAGAAAATCATTCGCAAGGTGCCTCCCATAATGCGTATCAAGTGCATTACCATAATGTAATGCCCCGTAATGACCCCGACAACCGACTCTCTGGAGTTTAAACACTTTTTCTCGCGCCCTTTATCCAGTATTGAGCAGATTTTTTGTGCCGTTCAACACGAGCCCGAGACTACCCATTTGCGGTTAACGGAATCGACGACCGCATTGCCAATTACAAGTTTGCAGGTTTTTTAGAGAGATTCTGAAAAATAAGAATTCATTGTAGAGTTCGATGGTTGTACCATACGATATGGGCATTATATTGTTCTTGGAGTTCATCACGTTGAAATTCGATGCCTCGATAGCCGTTTGGCAATCTGAAAGTATGGTAATGTGCCGCTTCGTACTCTGCCATCTCCAATAATTCACGATGCAGCATGTATTACCGACACCTCCGACTAGAAGACTTTACAATGGTCCGACATGGATATGTGTGACCATCATTGAGTGTAGAATCAGAACGAAAAAAATGACACTGCTATTCTGCCACAAGAGAATTCCTTTCTAGAGTAATTATTATGTTTTACAATGTAAATTACTTTCCTAAAGAAATAATTTTTTTTTGTTTGCTTATTATGAACACCCCTAATGTGTTTAAACCAAACAATTTTAATTGATCGTTTCTTTTTTTACATTTTCTTACTTTATAAGACAATATTTATTAGCATTCCAAGACAATGACATGCCAGTCCATCTAGTATATGTATGTATGTACCTCTGAATGGAAAATAAAAATTCTCGACAACAGCGTATTTGAATTGTTCATTCGTTTGGCATGGCCATTGTAGCGGATTGGCGGTAGGTCGGTATATTGTTGCAATGTGCCTGTAACGTGTAAGTGATTCTGAATGTCATAAATTTCTTGTCCCCACTTTACCGCTCTCCATAGAGGCACAGAGAGAGAGAGAGATCACAATTAAGTGAATTTAATGAATGAATTTAATTGCAAATTAAGTTGTTATGAATGAATGTATGAATGTATGAATGAATGAATGAAATTTATGAATGTATATCTGTATGTATAGACGAGCATGAATCATTCATTCACGATTGAAGAGAAAAAATTCCAATTATTGAATCATTTTAGAATATATTTAATAAAAATAATAAAAAAAAAAAAATAAATATTCTCAGGTTTTAATACAAAAAAAAAAAATATTTTTATAACCAGTTTCATGCAGTTTCACACTTGCATTGCAACACAGACTCCAGTCAGTCAGTCAATCAGTGGCAATTTGTTGTAAAAAATTTCATCATTTTATTTTTTCTCTCCCATTTAATTGCACCTGATTGCTATAAATAGTTGAAGTAATAATTATAATTATAAAACAAATTATAATTTTAAATCGAGTTTCTGTGTTTTATTTCTGTTTTTTCTGTTTATTCTATTCATAAATGATTATTAAGTAGCATTCTTGTGCTAAATTTTTAACATTTTTAAGCATTAAAGTCTTGCTAAATTGCATTTGCTTGAATGAGAAGACATGAGAGAATATTCAGAAAATTCAACTGTAAACTCTTATTAGTTTACGTTATAACAATATTTATTGACGTTCCAAAAACAATTCAATGAATTAAGAAGTTTTTAATTTTATCGTGATAAAAAATAATCGGACCAACCTACTATGCGGATTACTGATTCCAAAGTATGGTGATCATTGTGCTCGTTATGTTGAATGAAGATTATGGCGTTTCTATTATTTATCGGTAACCTTCTCGTTTTACAACCCCAGAGACCTCAGCAGGAGTAGCTCTCTCAAGGAACCATTGTGACTCTTCAATTTTAGAAATAAAGTAAAGAAATATAAAAAAGAAAAAGAAGGAATAACAAATTGGATAGCAAAACATACCACTTTAGTCAAGAGATACATACCTAGGATTTTTTCTTTTTTTTCTTTATTGTTTCAGATTTTTATAATAAATTGTTGAATAAAAAACTAAAATTTCAGTCGGAAAATCTGTATTAAAAATTCCCAGGTTTTTGCGTGTTTTCTTATCATGTGATGACTCCAATATCTTGGTAGTTAAAACTTAGGCGCATGTATCACTAACTTGCCCGTGTACTCAAGGGAAGATGTTTAACTTGGCAGGATAAATTGTTTCTCGTGTATTATATAGTGCCCCAATAAGATGAGAAAAGTTAAGCGTTTAAGCTAAAGTGGAGGATCATCCTACAGCGTGTTAACTTTAAAAGTTAATGTTTGTATCTTAAACAACCCATTATGTATCTTATTATTCTTCAATATGGCAACTTGTAAATATAACGAATAGAGCGAATATCAACATATAAAAATATAGAGCGGTAGTTGCCACTTGCGTTAAAAAAAACTTGTGAAAAGTGGTTATCCGGCATTTCTCCGACACTGCCATTATTTTGAAAATGTTTATCAACCTTTAAACAGTTCCCGTTAGCTAAATGTACCTTTAACTAAACTCAAGTTAAACGGCAAGTTGTAATAATGGCCCTTAAAGTCGATGCGAAATATCAGCACTTTATGTATGTAACATTAATACATAAATGCAGACATATCTCATAAAATTGCATTTGGAATTACGTGTGTATCTTCATGTATTGGTCAAATAGTTTCAAAAAAAATTCCCATTAGAGCTGATAAGTAGGACCTTACAATTTCTTACTCAGACGAAAGGTGTCTCATAAAATATCCAGAGCTTTTTACATTCCAGCCTAGTTATTAACAATTTACGGAATGAAAAAATTCAATTAAAACCGTCGCAGAAGGTTTCGCAATAATTTATAATTGGCTTGAATTGGAATTGCAAGAAGTGAGCGGGTATTCCCAACAACACAGGCGATGCTGATGTGTCAGGGAATAATCTATTATTGAACCCGAATATGCTAGTGTAAAAGAAAAGAAGCACTAAAGTTTCTACAAAATTCAAAACGTTTATCTGCACATTTTGATCTGAAAATTTAGTACACACTTGTTGAGGCATATAAATGAGTGGACACGAACGTAGATAGCAACTCGTTATTTCATGAAGACTCAGAGGAATAGAAAGATACTTGCCATTACGTGATCTATTGAAAAAAGTCTGTTGTGTAAACTCGAGACTTATGGTTGGGTTGCAATGATGAGTTTTGGACAACGTGTTTAACAAAGAGAGACCACATTCTTTCTGGGCGACAACCGGACAAAAATTTTAAATTTACTTATTGGGCTTGATGACAAATTGAGAATTACACGGAACTGTAGAGCATTGTGTTCATATTTGGCAGGAAACCAAATACCGGTGGAATGACATTTGATCCATCCGCAATCTAGAAAACGTTACAATAAAAATTAAACCAGCGTGTTATTGCTTTGAATAAAGTTTAATGACGATGTGTTTTTAAAATTCGAACGCTTTGCCAAAGGTAAATAATGACGAATTTGAATACAGGTTTCAAACTCGTCAACAAATGGCAAAAGAAGGGAATACTGAGACTCAGAAATTGCAAAGCATTATAAATTCTTCTGTACACAAAAACTTGTCGATCACAGGAGCTTATTGCAAAGAATTGGTGGGAAAATTACAAAAACAAGGCATGAATATTAAGTAAACAATTCGCAACAAACCATGGAGCAAATTAATACAAATCTGGTGAAAACTCAATGTAATAGTTGAATGAAATTTTCAAATTGTTTCTTAATAAATTTTAATGAATATTTTAATAATTTTTTCTAAGGCTTACTATTTCGTCTACCTATCCAAATAAAAATGTGGTGGGGGTCATAAAGCAGTGCTGAATGGTTTCAAGGAAAGTGGTTCCTTTTTTGTATAAATTCTTTAACAAAGAAGCAAAAATAGGGATACTTTGCGTTAAGATAACCGTCAAAGTTGCTATAAGGTTTGCTGAAATATTATTAATTATGGAAAAATTAGAATTGCGTCTAGTAATCATAGTCAGATCAGTTCAGTAATCAAAGCAGCCAAAGGCTTAATCAGCATACCACACTTGACATCTACAAAAGTCTGAGTAGATATTAAGTACAGCGTGCATAATCAAATACCCAGAGACTTGAGAAACTTCTTTTCATTTCAATTTCATTTACTCTCAGAACTTTTGCCCATAATCTGCTGAGAGGAAGACTCCACAGGAATATTTTTCTTTCTTGTTGGAGATATTGTTGGAGAAATCTGACCTGGAGTTCGAACCGTGACCTAACGATCTTATAAGCGAGCAAACTACGTACTAGACTACGGCGACATTATTTTCGTCTGTAGATATTTGTGGCTCACTGTGCTCTTTTGCTTAAGTCCTATACGTGACAAAAAGTCAACGAAGTGCTAAATCACTGTATATTGCTTTCATTTTCATTTTCATTTTTTTGCAATGATTAAGGGATTCCCCAAATTAAAAAATAAATAAAAGATCTTAAGGAATAACAGAAAATTTTGATTCCAAAATTATGTCGGATATGTGGTCGGGTAATATAAAGTACACTTCAGGCTACAATTTGTACATTTCCGTTGCGAAATTTTCAAAGAATTTTTTTTTTGTGGATTCTGTTGACCACAAATTTATTTTACTTTTAAAAATCTGCGGTTAATGGTTTTAAATCTGTTTTAAATCACATTGAAAAAGTTTAACGACTTAAAACTTTATTCTATTGAGAACAAAATTGCATTTTGAAACAAAAATTAAATACGAGTGTGAAAGTTTCTTTACATATTGGTTGGTGTTTACTTTCCTATGCTCAATTCAATTGGAAATGAAATTCGTTTCTAAGTCGAATCAAATATATTGCATATGGATTGTGTGTATCATAATGTGGTTATATACTAAAAAAAATCCCATTGGAGCTGATAAGAGGACCACAATTTCTTAACAATTAGCCTCTATAAATACAAGTAACTCCTTAATTAGCATGCCAATATTAAACAGTTTCGCAATGAAAACATTTCAATTAAACGTCGCAAAATCCATCGCAATAATTTATTGCGCTTCAATTGGAATTGAAGTAGTGTCAGGTACTCTAGAAAAGCATACAGCATCTGATGGTCGGGAATATCTTATTGAAACCGAATATCAGGTAAAAAAAAGAGCACCTAGTCTCAAAAATCAAAACTTTTATTTACAATTTGACTGAACTTCTAGTACAACTGGTTTGAGGCATTAAATGAGTGTACACGACGAGATAGCCAACTCGTTATTATAGACTCAGAGGAAAAGAATACCGTCATTACTGATCTATTGAAAAAAGTCGTTGGTAAATCTCGAGACTTATGGTTGGGTGGCAATGATGAGTATAACATTAACAAAGAGAGACCATTCTTTTGGTCGACAACTGGACAAAATTTTAAATTTACTTATTGGGCTGATGGCGAGCCGACTAATGGAGGAAGTATAGAGCATTGTGTTCATATTTGGCAAGAAACCCAATACCGGTGGAATGATCTTGAATGCGATGCTAAACTTGGTTTTATTTGTGAAGATAATCAGTATATGGAAACGTGCAATAATAAACTAAAAACAGATTGTGATTCTATATATAAACATGAACTAAAGGATAATATGATGCAATTGAATACAAGATTGCAAACCCTTAAACAAGTGTTACAAAATATTAACGAATCTGCTGTACAAAAACTTATTGATCAACAGGAACTGATTGCAAAGAATTTGTGGGAAAAATTCCAAAAACAGGGCAATGAGTTAAATGAACAAATTGCACAATCCATGGAGCAGATTAATGTAAAGTTGAATGAAATTTACAAATTTTTTCTTAGAAATTTTAATGAAGATTTTCAACAATTTTTTTTCCAGGCTTCTATACCAACACCATATCCATTTAAAAATGTGGTCATCATAAAGCAATAAAAATAAGCTGAGCTGAATGGCCTTAAGAAAACATATCCTTTTCCGAATACAATTTTTATAATAATCGAACGATATTTGAATAAAAGAAATTAAACCAAATTATACAGTGACTATCAGTGAATATCGTACAAGCTTTTGTATATTATGTTGAGGGTATATCTATAAATAAAATTGTCAACGATTTGGTGTGTATACTTGGCATAAAGTAAGAAGTAGCTAGGTATCTTGGCACGAACACAGACTGTTACCAAATTGATGGGAAATGGATCATATAGCAAAAGTTAGAAAGAATTCAGGCCGCGCCTACAATTTAAGGCTGACCCCAAACTACATATTGTTAAGAAACTTTTCATAGCAGTTTTTATTTACAATCAGAGTTTTTGCCAAAAATCTCCTGAGGGGAAGTCGCCGAAGAAAATATTTTTTTTTATATTTTTAAAAGTGGACTCATGTCCTACTAAAATACTACGAATTTTATAATAAAGCTAACGGTACCCATATAATTCCACTTTCAATCGCTAGGCTCTCAATAATATATTATAATCTGCGGCCACTTTCTTGCTAACTAATTGCATAGTTTGAGTGGACAGTGGAATTACTTCTTTGTCTACCAAATTCTTTTTTTTTTTTAATATTAATATTGCGTATGACGCGTTCTAAAAGCTCCGTATCTCATGCAACTTATTGTATTAAAAGTCTAAATAGTTAGCAATCGCATTGACTCTTGTTTACGCGCTCATCATCATTTTCTATTGGTGCACCCATGTATTCACTTGTTATTAGTTGCTTGCTGCGCAGCATTTGTTGCTTTGAATGTGTTTGATATTGTGTTTTGGATATTTTTTCTCTTTTTTCAACAGAAATGTTGTATTTTTTAAAAGTCAAAATTTGACAGTAATTGAAATTTATCATGACAACAAGTTGATGACAGTTATTGAACCCTCTCAGCAGGTCTTCAAAAAAAAAAAAAAAACGAAAATATTTCAATCACAATCCGACATTAGAAACCAAAAAAAAAAGAAGAAAAACTCTCTAACTGTAGTTTAACTGTAGTTTTGGGAAGAAGTCTGCCAATGAGCAGTAATTTTTTAAAAAGCGATAAAAAAAAATTGGAAAATAATTCGATTTCCACAGAAAGATTATCGGATCGATTGAGTTTACAATTCATTAACGAATAATAATTAATGTAGACGGCCATAGGGCCATAGTATAGCATATGCAATGGCTGAAAAAAATTGTACAGTTTCCCAGGAAAAATTCGAATGCGGGAAAATTTTCACTGCGGGTAACACAGTACTGTGCTAGAGCATGAATATGAGGAATGGGGGAAAAGAAAAATGTCACAAGGATTAGTTAAACAACAACAACAACAACAACAAAATCGAAAGAGAAAATTTTCGTTTTTCCCACACACACACTCTTTGCTTTGGAAAACAATAATAAATATATGTGCATACGTAGCGAGTGTAAGCAGAAGAAGCAGAAGAAGAAACGAAAGCAAAAAGAAAGAGGGAAAAAAAGGTCAATGGGTTTCTTGGAAAAACGATCGATTCGTAACGTCATCAACACATTCACACTCCTCAAAGGGGCGTCAAAATAGTTTTGTTAACTTTATCTATCGACAATAACAACAACAAAAACAAAAACGAAATAAAAGAAATACGATTTGTTTTCCAAAACAATTTTCCCTCTTTCCACCATAATAAAATGCTGAGAAAAAAAAAGTAACACAAGGAATGATTAAAAAGACAGCCAGACAAACAGTTAGGCGGACAGACAAAGAAACAACAACAGCAACAAGTAAAGAAAAACAAAAAAAACATTTCAGTTTGGAAAGAAGAATACATAGATTAAAAAAAAAAGAAAAAGAAGAAGAGGGTTTCCTTTGATTTTCTACCGCATGCCATTCATTATCTATTATTGACCTATTGATGCTTCCTAATTCCTGGAATTCTCTCTCTATTACTGAGATTGAGACTGTATACGTATAATAACTACGACTCTTGTTTTTTTTTTCTTCTCTGTATATCAGTTTACCAGTAAACATTAACAAACAACAACAACAACAACAACAACAACAATAATAACAAACCCATAAAGGGAGCAAAACTACAGCCAACACAACACAATCAACCAACTAACTTACCAACCAAACGAGCCTTTCAATGCCACCAGCAAAATCGATTGAATATTTAAAAAAGAGGAAAAAAGACGAATTACAACAACAATAATAATAATAAAAAAATACTTTTTAACGATAGTACCATAAATGATTATGTACAGCGGTGATCAGCTAATTAGCACACCCTATTTGAAAAGATCAAAAACAATTTCGGGGCATTAATTAGCCCACCTAAGCAACTGAAACTAACGATTTAACTATGATTAAAGGAACATTGTCCATTAAGCATATAAATGATGTACAATGGCAGCACCATTGGCACACTATATAGCACAGTGTAAGTGCGATCATAAGGAATGATACCTTGATGGATCAAAACTTAATCAAACATGTTATGAAAGGTTAATTTGGTTCCACATTCGCTTTTGAGAACTTGTATGTAAAATGCCATTCTAGGCAAAATAGAAATCCAGAAAGCGTATCACACCACACGATTGGACAAAATATTTTGAGGACCAATAACTTGATATTACATAATGACTAGCATAAAGCTGTGATTTCAATCCAAATCATGGAACGAGCTTGAGTCACAAATTGATTCAAATAAGATAAAAAAAACCTTCAAGACCTATGGAAAAGGGTACGAGTGGCATAGAATGGCATAAAAGATGCAAGATGTGAGTTGCTTCTTGGAAGTCTTTCTGATTATCAAAAGACAGCGAGTATCTCTAAAAAATATTGAAAGAAATGAAATCCAAATGATGTTTTTGCCCTTATAGGTGTGCTAGTTAGATGATCAAAAGAAACTTTTTGTTTTTATAATTTAAAATGTCATTCACTGCTAACAGAATATTTAACTGCGTTTAAAAAAATTTTGTGAAAATATTTCATTTTTGTTTGTTACTGGAAAAAAGTCGTATAGATATGGGTGTGCTATTCATGAGACCACAACTGTTAATGGATGGATGCATGCACGGATGACTGGGTGGTTTAAGAATATTTCAAAGGTTGACTGGTTGGCTTGCCTTGGTTTAGTTTGGCTTGTCTAGCTGTATAGAGCGGCGGATAGTTATGGAGATTGGATGTCTATTTAGATAGATGGGTAATAAAGAAAACAGTAAAAATATTTTCTTAAATGACATGAAAACTAGAGAAAGAAAATAACAACAACAACAACAACAATAACAATAACAAAACAATAAACAACATAATAAATAAGCACATATGTACACTTGAAAAAAAAAATTACAAACAGTTGCCCCAAAAGATGCATAAAAAAAATTAAAATGATGGAATTGCCTCGTTTGCTGCTTAACTTAACCTTAAATTAGGTTATCCTGGATGACGCCAAAATACAAGATCATTATGCACAGACAAACGACATCCAGGAATACGAAATCAATGACCATTCTGGAGTGTTAAAAAACGATTAAGAATCACTCCAGGCACGGAATGGTACGTATTATATAGATTCCTAGTCATCATGGTGTGATTGAAAATAAGAAAACGAATATTCTGGCCAATAGAGCCAGAGTTTAAGCTTGGATAACCCAAAGTCTTTTAGTGCATTAAAGAACAACAAGCTGGAATAATTCTGACAGTAGGTAGAATTACAAAAAAAAGGGACTGTCCTACCGAGTACAGAACCAGTAGAGTATTTTAAAATTAAATAAGGGCAACATGAACACCTTTGGGCCTTTATTGCCATGTCTTCAAGGTGCTGGCTCAATTTCAGGTCTCAATCCAGGATAACACCCAAGTATATCATCCGATTGGTTCTCATAATCTCTTTGTTAAGAAAGCGAAGGCTATTATATGATAATTGTTCACATTCGGGGCCCCTAGACGTGCCCTATTGTAGAGAGTCGACTAGGCCAAGATAAGCCTTGAAATCAGTAAGAAATGTAACAACTTGGTTAACGCTTCCTAGTTAGGAGAGAATACCTCTCCTCTCTCCGGATCAGCACTTTCAGTTGACCAAATATTATCAAAGCGAAAGAAACAGTTCGTTTTTTCTCGCCCGAATCTCCCGGGAATTTTACAAAAAGAAAAAAAAATCAAAAATTTTTCTTTCTTCAAGTGTATTCCACTGATAAACACCAGACATATTTACTATCCCAAGCATATATTGTATTGACTATATTGCCTATATAAGCAGACAGACAATCATATAAACTGATAGACAAATGATCAGACAGTTACCACAGAGACAGAAAGAGAAAGAGAGAGAGAGAGAGAGAGTGAGAGTGGGACAAATAAACATTTTTAATGTAAATGTACCGCTTAAGTAGTTTATTTTTCTTTCTTTATTTTCTACGACTGTGTGGAAAACCGTAAGATTGTCTTACAATAGATAGATAACAACAACAACAATATCGTAGACAAAAACAATAAAAACACAATCATAACAGCAGCGCGACAATGATGACAACAATATTGACATTTTTACTACCAACATACAGGCTGGCACAATCGCAATACAGTTAGTTGGTAAGGTATCGCATAAGAAATTGGTCAGTTGGTGTAAAAGAGGAGATCTTTCTGCAAAGTGAGCAACATAAGTAATCTAATCAAATTCTGGAACTCCAAAGCTAAAACCAAATTGAACTTAATGACCTCCATAGGATCTTTGGGAAATTAAAACAATTTTTGGTGTCTACTTCAAATCAATACACGGGAACTACGACTTAATTATATGCCGAAGCCTTCAGAGGGAATGAACTTACCAGACATGGTAAAGCTCTACAACTTTGAAGACCTGCAAGCTTATCATTAACAATGCTGTAATGGATTACGCTGTCACGACAGAAGTATCTTTGGAAAATGCGGCCAAAGCTCATTAGGGGGCGCATAAAAGTCTGCTCATTGAGAATAAGAAAAACGATTTCTGCATAAGCTGTATAGACGACGAAGAAGAGAAAATTTTTCTTCATTTTTTTAGGTACGTGCCGAGCACTATGCCGAAGACGGAGTGCGCTATGCTTCTTACGTTTTCGTACTTAATTGGCCATTTAACAAAACGATTATCGGGTTTCAGTCATTCTCAACATATCGTTCTGGGCGCCAGAGTGACTTGCAGAGTATTAGTTTTGGCGTACGAGAGAGAGAGGCGTCTGCTACTCAACTACCTATTGAAACCATAGTATAGCATCTGTTGGCAAGACTGACGTTACACTTGATCACCAAACTGACATCACAAAGCTAAGATAAACAAATCCGCTGTCTATATCGAAAATATAGCAATCGGCCTTAATCTGAAATACAACACGCCACTACTTACAACGACATGTACTTCTGCCTGCATTAACTCCCACACCCATCGCAATAGAATCCCGTTCAATAGCGCTAAAGGCAGCAGTAACATGTCGCTTAGTGCGCCCCATGATGCCAGTTTCGTTAGCGTACTCAACACTTTTGTAGCAAATAATGACATTGCGGTGCACTTCAGCCTTACGCAGAATATTCTTCAATATGAAGATGAAGGGATCATAATGATAAAGGATCGCTTTGTCTCTAACCTCCACCGATATCAAACGATTCGGGGAGATGCAGAGCTGCATAAATTGCTCAATTTCATTTTGCGTAACCCTATCAGCTTTAATGATGCTTGAACCCTACGATTATGTACGAGTAATAACACATCACCTTGCCTGAAACCTCGCTATCTACCTTGATGTGTAGTATGCAGACAAAATTAATAATTTGTCGTTAAGAGACATTAGAAGTGTAATTAGCTTCACCGCTTTGAATCGGCTTCAGAACTAGGGGCAACGAATGGCCTGCTGGCATATATACATGGTCTAAGGGGGCTTGACCATGTCGCCATGTCGCCGTAGTCTAGTAGGTAGTGTGTTGGCTTAATAGGAGAAAGGCCAGAGTTCGAATGCCCGGTCAGACATCAAAAACGAAATATGAAAAAATATTTCTTCGGTGGCTTCCTCTCAGCAGATTTCTGGCAAAAACTCCTGAGAGTAAATAAAATTGCCATGAAAAGTTTCTCAAAAAATCTGTTGTTCGGAGTCGACTTTAAACTGTAGGTCCCGTCACTCATGTTTTATACATTAACACACACAACATAGGTTGTGTGAGAAGCTCGGTCGTAATCCTGACTGAAGGGTTGTAATGGCCAATTATGTATGTATGTATGTATGTATGTATGTATGTATGTATGTAAGGGGGCTTGACAAAGAGAGTAAATCTTGGATAGTAGTGGGTATATTCATAAAACTCCTTTAATAGGCCCCCAAAGGCAAATATTGTAGGATTTTGTTTAACATCAAGTGTTTGAAAAATAAAAATAAAAACCAAAAATTTTCTCTGAGTTGAAACACGAGAAAAAATTTTATTTTAAAGGATACTCACACAACAGTTTCAATGTTTTTTTTTTTTTTTTTATTATGAATACTGCAATTCATTCATTCATTGTTTACATGAATACAATGTAAGTGTACATAAAATAGGGAAAATATTGAAAAACTAGAAGCAGAAGAGGAAAAACAGAAAAAAAGACGAAAGAAAATAAGAAACTTTAAAAAAGGAATTGATTAACGAACTGATTTGTATCGCATTTAAATTGTTCAAAAACCCATTAAAAGAATTTAAGCGACAAACACGGCCCACAAAGATTAGCTTCTACTAAAGAAGAACCGACTAAAGTTTTACGTTTTTTTATAGACTGATTTTGTTTTTATGACAAAATCCAATAAAATACAAAAAAAAAAAATTAATAGAATTCCAAGAATTCTTTACTAAATATTGTATAATAAAGTAATTTTAACGTTTCTAAGGTTAGTTATACTGTTTTTCTGTTTAACGATTAAATAATAAAGAAAAGAGAGAGGAAAAAAAGAACAAGAAAATTTAAAAAAAAAAAAAAGAAAACGAATGCATTCCCGGGGAAAATTTATTACAATTCTATGGAATACAGTGCGTATGTTTGGATGGATAGATTGGATGGACGAAGACTGCATAAATTAAATGGCAATTAAAAGAGTGAAGTTTGAATAAATAACGAATGATATTAACGACGGTGGTCACTTTTGTTTTTTGGTTTTTCTTCATTTTTTTTTTAAGGGGGGGATATCTATTAAAACCTTTATTAGTTCGTGTTTGTTTTTGTTGTTAGATTTTCTTCTTCTACTTTAATTGGAGTAGAGAAGGTGGCAAATGGGATAAACAGATAATACATGGGGAGTCATATTGATGAATGTCTTTGAGACGCCAGTTAATTAATGTCGTTAAGAAGGCGGGGTAAACAAATTAAATTATACACCCTACAACACTAAAGGGAATAATATGTCACGGCTACATGCTTACTAATCTCAAATATAGCGCGAAATATATAAAAAAAGAGTTCTAAAAATAAAATAAATTTGCAATGAAAAGTTGTTTTTAGAAAATCTATCGTTTAGAGCTGACAACTGTAGGTCCCACTACTCATGTCTATAAAACAAATACACACATCATGGCTGGTGTGTGGAGCTAGGCCGTAATTCTGACTAAAGGGCAGTAAAGACCAATTAGATAATCAAAGACCGGGGAACGAATTCGCAAACACTTAAAGCAGAATCATGGGCACAAAAGTCTTGGAGGAGAAGTCGTATACAGTCGGTAGAAATTCTTGCCCAAACGAGTCAGAAGATACTGAATTAGCAACGAAATTGGAAATATATTAGCAAACTATCTGATCAATGTTTCAAAGCCTCTAGAAGAATAATCTGGTGGAATGTTGTACAGTAAATGCAAGCACATTGGGATTTTGGTGCAAAAAAGTGAAAACTATAGTTGCTCTTGATGTTTCCACATTGCAAACTCTTACGGA
>QOCX01000111.1:76457-90255 GCA_005959815.1 Sarcophaga bullata
TTTTCATGCTAATTGCAAAAAAACACAGAAATTACAGCCTAACACTGATGATATTGGCATAGATCATATGATACCCCAACGCTGCAAGCTAGAAGAAATCAGGAACATGAATTGAAGGCAGTAATGATGGAAAACATTGCGAAATCATTACATTCGCTGTTGTGGAATAATCACGACAGTACAACGTATTACAAAAATATTTTTAAGACGATCCTAATGAAGACAGAACCCATAAGTATTTTAAAATTAAGTAAGAGCACGCTAAAGAGTGTACTTGCAAGACACTCCGCCTTACATGTATTCCTAAACGGTATTGGCTTGGTGGAAAATGATAAATATAGGGCGTGCGGTAAAGACATCGAAACGATGGAACACTCCTTGTGGCATTGTTCAGCTTTCGTAAGCTCAAAATTCCACAGACATAATTTATCGCAGAGGAGTGGGCTAGGAGAAAATAAGGAAGTTTGTAAGTAACTTCCTATAGAAAGTGAGGTTATATTTCTAATGGTAAGCGCACAACAAGCCATCACGTAGGCTTAGGTGTATGTCAATAGGCATGAGACCCTTGGTTGGTCCTCTCTCTTTCAACCTACGTACCTACCATACATTCCCTGAGCATAGTATCGCGCATTTCATATTGTAATTCACATCACAACTAATGTGTAGATTATTGTCCAAAATTTTTCGAGTGTAATAGAAATTTTTTTAATTAAATCATCACACAATCATTTGTTATTTGGTTTGGTGGTACTTGGTTTCTTTTCTTTTTTCAAATCAAATTAAATTTAGCCAAAGAGAAAAAAAAGAGAAAAATAAACCAAAATCTCTTGAGTTTATTCTCTTTCGGTTTTTTTTTTTTTTTTGAGGTTAAAACTCAGAAAAAAAAACAACAAATATACACTATGTAGTGTTGTTGTAGAGTTTCATTTGTGTTGACGAAATCATACAGAAAAAAACAAAACAACGCAAAATAACAATAAAAATTTAAATATTTTTTCTTTCAAAAACAAAAACAAATCACGTGAACAAAATCAAAATGAAAGAAGGAAATGAAACAAACAAACAAAAAAAAATGTCGTCAATGGACACGACGTCTAAACGAAATACGATCATTTGACCAATTAAATTAAACCAATTTCCCTGCTGAGCATAGATAACAATAATAACAAAAACGTCCCATAGTGCTGATATATGCAAACAAAAAAGAAAAAAACAAAACAAAACATAGAGCAATAAAAATAAAATAATAAAAAAAAAATATACTAGAATTTATAAAATATCAAATAAACAATAACAACAACAACAAAAAAGAAAGAAAAAGTAACACGATTATACTAAAAAAAAACAGAAAACAAAACTACACACAGCCAGTCAAGTTAGCCAGCCTAGCTAGCCAGCCAGTGTTTAAATTAAATAAAAAGCGATGAGAAATCGATCGATCGACACGATACGTAACACGATTAATATTGACAAAAAAAAATTCCAACAAAAACAATAAAAAAAAACCCAACAAAATATAATACAAGCATGTGTATTTGATCGAACCGACCGAAATACCAATACGCGATCGTTGGCTAAATGTGACTCTCGCTACTCTCAGGCACAAACACACATACACACGCATACACACACCTATAAATAAGCCCACTCGCAAAAGTTTTTACGTTCGTTTGAAATCTCTCTCGTACACATGCGATTACATTTCGTTTCGTTTGATTTCTGCTGCTCATTCATATGCAAATAAATTTGGAACATTTTTATGTTTTTATTTTCGCTTTAAAAAAAAAACAACGACAACAACAAAAGCAAAACACATCGCATGAAATGGCAGAAATGAACGCCATTTTGTTTTAATTTTAATTTTGTTTTTGTTTTTGTTTTTATTTTTAATTTTTAAATAAATGTTAATTTAGAGTGGCGTGTTGGCGGGGGTGAACTTTTAGGCCCCTTTAAGTGATTGTAAATATCAAATGGCGTCGTTTTTTTTTTAGTTTGAAAATCAAATTTTTAACACGTTTTTTTTTTTTTGCTAACACTTAACCTTCAAAATTGAACAGATCTACTATATTTTTTCTACGTTAAGTCAGCTATTGCCGGAAATAACTCCGCAACAATGCGATATTTTAATTAATTCGAGGAAAAAATGGAATTCGCGATCGGTAGAAGGCCTCCAATTTTAATATTAATTGCATCTGGCGCCATTCAAAGCTTAATCCTGTTACAAAACTTTAGTAAAATGATTTTATTTTGTCCCTTTAGTCAAGATTACGACCTAGCTTCAAACGCCACCCATATTGTGTGTGTTAATTTTATTTATGAATGGCGGGACCTACAGTTTAATGCCGATTCCGAACGACAGACATTTTTGGCAATTTTATTTCACCCTCCGAGTTTTTGCTTTATTTGTTTCATATTTCGTTTTGTTTGAGATGTCTGAGCCAGGGATTGAGCCATCGGCTCTCGTCTAACAAGTCAACACTCTACCTACTAGACTATGGCGACATATAAAAGGACTTTATTCAGTGAAAAGTCGCCTAAATGCGTTTGAAAACAAGTGAAAATTGTCAACATTACCATCCTATTAAATAATAATAGAAATAAAGTTTACGAAAACCATGAGTGAAACTAAAAAAACAGCTACGATATGCTTTGCTCGTTTCCGATCTGATAGTTTTGATGTTAAAGATGGGCCTCGCTTTCGTCAATCAATCTTTAACAAGAAAAAAAAAATTCGATAAAATTATGGACAAAATTGAAAAAGAGCGGCACACAAGTAACGTTGATGTTGCTAGGGAAGAAGGCAATCATCATTAAGTAGTTATCAACGATTTGAAGATATCTGGATACGCCCAAAAAAATTTTTTTTTTTAATTTTAGTTTAAAAATTTCAATTTACAGTTGCTAAAACGGAATGAAATCGAATCATTCCTAAAGCGTAAATCACGTACGGCAATAATAAGCTAGAAAATATCAGGGATATTCCATATGCACGGCAAAATTAAGTAGGTGGGCCCTAGGATTGTCACCAAAAAAGTGGTTGTCGAATGGAATTGAAAGGAAATTCTTCAATAGCAGCTTCTACAACCTTTAACTATTAACGAGATTTAAATAAAGAAAGGCGATCAGAAGCAATTCCTGCAGAACTCTCCTAATGGCTTCAAAGTTAACATCCCTTAAAGGTCCGGATTTTCGCTCTAAGAAAAGCATTTCATTTTTGATCAAATTTGTTCGTTTGGTTCCTATCTCTTCCATACATACATACATACATACATAATAGGCCATTACAACCATTCAGTCAGGATTCCGACCTAGTTTCTCACACCACTTATATTGTTTGTGTTAATTTTATACATGAGTGGTGGGACCTACAGTTTAAAGTCGACTCCGAACGACAGATTTTTTCATGATTTTTGAGGAACTTTTCATGGCAATTTTATTTACTCTCAGAGTTTTTGCCAGAAATCTGCTGAGAGGAAGCCACCGGAAGAAAGTATTTTTTTTTTCGGGTAGTTTCCGTTTTGTGGATGTCTGACGCGGGCATTCAAGCCCTGCCTTTCGGTCTAATACTACCTACTAGACTATGGCGACTCTTCCAAATTCTTATTATTTCTTTCCTTTGTTCCAGTTGCTGCAGTTTAGTAGGTAGTGTGTTTGCTTATTAGACGTGGGGCTGTGGTTCAGACTGCAATTCAGAAACCTCAAACAAGAGGTTCTTGCAGAATATTTGTCTGTTTTTTTTATTTAACTCCACTTCTTCACAGAGCCTAGTTTCAGCCACTTTTATTATCGTAACCATTATAATTGGAAAAAATTTGACTTTTACAACGATTGCTATGATTACAGCGATTGACAGCACAGTTGAAGGAGCTAAAAACTATACGAAGTACGGCCATTACAAAGTACTTTGAGGATTAGGCAAAGCGTTGACAAAATATATTTCTTACGAAAAGAATCTCCTCTTCATAGGAGACAAAATAAAAAAAAAGTTTCAAAATTATTGGTTTTGTTACGTTTGATAGATCAACCACCGCCCACCCACATCACACTTATAAAGCCAGTAATTACAAGGACAATTTACCACATGGTATTTTAACTTGACCAAGTAGCATTTTTTTTAAACGTTTTTTCTTCTAATTTTGAAATTCCATTAAAAACAAAAAAAAAAAACGAAATAAAATGAGAAAAAAAGGAGAAAAAAACTTGGCAGACAAACTTACAAAATCAGTGAATTGAGTTCATTCGCTCCTTTCAATGCTCGAACGGATATTTTTTCTCATTTTCCATTATTATTGTTGTTGCCATTGTTGTTGTTGTTGTTGCTGTTCTTGTTGTTGTGGTGTTGGTAGTAGTTGACTCGTTAAGTCGGCATGCTCAGAAGCTACAAAAAGAATGAGAAAAAAATTAAAAAAAATAAAAATGAAAATAAGACTGGTTAAAAATAACAACAACAACAACAATAAATAAATAAAACAAAAACTATATAAAAAAAAAATAAATAAAACATAAGTGTATAGCAATAATAATAATAACAACAACAGCAACAACACGTTAAAGATAGTTTTTCTTATGTTTTCTAAAGACGTACTTACAACAATAAGCGAGTGATAGAGAGCGGGAGAGAGAGTGAGAGAGAGAGAATGAAAGAGAGAGTACAAGGGCAAGGAGCAAAGTCTTGAGACAAAGCCAACAACGACTGATGATTGCATTCTGTTCGACCGAATGCATGTATGAATGTGTGTCTTGTCTGGTCGTTTGAATGAATTGAATTTCGAGCCGAAACGAAGTTAAAGACCTAAAAGAGAGACAGACAGACGTACGGAGAGTGGTAGGGATGGACAGACGTCTTTTTAATGTATCGCAATTCCAAGAATTTAGGAAGAGGAACGTGAGAAACTTTGTTTTTGTTATTTTCATTTCAATTCGGGTTTTAGAAAAAAAAAATTGTTTTTTTTTTCTCTCCCTTTCTTCACCACTTCTTCGGTTTTGTACGTCTGGCCTTAGTCTTAACACACACACACACACACTGTCGTTTCTGTTTTTATTGTATTGTATTGTAGTTCCAGTTGTAGTTGTTGTCAAAATTTTATCTTCAATTTGGCGTTGCGTCTGGATTTATATGTATGCATGGACGTACTCACATCGTGCCACAATGCACTCACTCGCACTCACTTGCACACACACTGGCTCACCCACAAAATGTACATGTAAGTGCGTAAGCGTAGAATGTTGTTTTGGAATTTGTTGTATGAATGAAGAAGTTACAGTGTGTAAAAGAATCAATTCTTTAAAAAAAACATCAAAAATTTGTTCAGAAAAAATTTAACTCGTGATATTTCTTCGGCTAAGTATGTGATGTGTCTACTGTAGCAGATCCTAGGCTGATAGTTTTATCATCTGTCAATGCTCAACAACAATGCATCCAATAAACATGTACTGGGTGGGTGTAGTGGTGAGGAACTTGTCCTTAAAAAGTTGGTACTGCCTGGTAAATTGGTTGAATGGATTATACCCCTCTCGACATCTATAGGTGCTTAGCTATAATGTGTCAGGCAAATGTGGCAAATCCCAAGATGCTGTTCGGTGTTTCGGACAACTCCATGTCTAGTATTTGATAAGTGCCCAGGAGTTCCTTTCTAATATGACTTAACGCCACACAGGCTTCAATTATGTTTTCTGGTATTTTTATCTCTTCATCAGAGAATTGACATATTGGGCTTGAAGCAATACCTCTTCTGATTAAATTATCGGTTAGAGGCCGGCACTTAGGCCAGATTCTAGATAGTTTAAGGAAAACTGAAATCTGCTTGCACTATAGTAACCGACCATAATAGTTATCAGATTGTCTCACATTAGTCAAGTTTCTGAGAGTAAAAGGATAATTGATAATTCCGTACTAATCTCGATGACTAGGGCAATCAAAACTGTGGTACAAAAATTCAGATAATATCGATATGTTGGATACAAAGGAGTGACGTGATATCAAATCTGGCCAATCCAAGCACAATTCCGGGAGAAGACGTTAAAATTAATCAAGGCTTTCAAATGTTAAATAAGATTAATAAGGTTCAATCACCCTTTAAATAATCAGATGGCGCCATATCTTGAGGAAGATAAGCAGCCAATGTGCAAATTATCATATCACTACACTCAGTACAAGAAGCCTATATATTTTCACAAAAGCTTTGTTATCAGACAATGGCAGATGGCAACCCTATTACACTAGAAAATGAAGAACACTTGATTGAATAAAAGAAATACATGCGAATTGCTAGTTGAACGGAAGAAAATCAAGCCATTTCTTTAGGGAATTTCAAATGGTAATCAAGGTAGGTAGTGTGTTGGCTTAACAGACGTGAGACCTCATTTTAAACCCCAGGGAAGACATCTCCAATTAAAGGAAATATAAAAACTTATTTCTTTGACGATTTCCTCTCAGCAGATTTGTGGTAAAAACTTTGAGGGTGAAATAAAATAGCCATGCAAACTTCCTCAAAAATCTGTTGTTCGGAATGGGATTTAAACTGTAGGTTGCGTCACTCATGTATAGAATTAACGCACACAACATGGGTAGTGTAAGAAACTAGGTAGTAAGGGGTTATAAAGACCAATTATGTATGAAATCAAGTAAAAACGAAATACGATACAACGGCTCACATGGTATACCAAACCGGTTTCAAGATCAGAAAAGCCGTTAGAAGTCTTAGCAATCAAGCAAACGCTAAACGCTCCCTTTGGGTAAGAGGAAAGTATTCCTGTTCACCCAAAATACAGTCATATTTTCACTGCAGATGCCATTTCTGTGGTGAAGGCTTTTATTGCTGAAAAATTCGTTTCAATTAAAGGCCAGTTTTGTGCCCTTGGGATACTATTTTTGGTACTTTTTCTAACAAACATTTCTAAAGAAGTTAGTTTAACGATTACCTTGTCTAGTGTTTGTCGCAAAAGTTTTTCTAATTAGGCATCCCCAATAAATAATATCGAATTTCTTTATTTATTTTGTACTAAAAGCTCCTGAAAAGTAAGCAAAAAAAAATTTTTTTTTTAATTTTCTCTATCGAAAGTACTCATACTCAAAAGAAAGCAACTGAAATTTCAGAAGAAGAAGAAAAAAAAACGAAAAAAGAATTCATCTTTCATGCTTTCTTTCTTATTAATTGTCTTGTATGAAAATGTGTTTTAGAACGGGCTCTGATCAAAGAGGGAGTACACGGGATGAGGAGTGGTAGTTTACACGAGTAAATATGTACGTACTTTAAGCACACAATCAGGTACTTTTTTTCATTAGTTGTGTGCAGCAGTTGCATTGTATTCGAGGAGAGAGAGAGAGAGAGAGAGAGAGAGAGAGAGAGAGAGAGTATTGTACACAGGGAGGTATTGTTGTTGGTAGTTGAGAAGAGAAAGTTAAAATTCCATTGCATGAAACAGTTTTTTCTTCCACCTTCTTTTTCTACTTTATTGTTGTTGTTATTGTTGTTGTTGTTCTTGTACAATGGAATTTTCTTAAATGAACAAAAAAAAAAAAAAAAAGTACCCAGAAATACGAGTACGAGTACGAGTAAGCGAATGAAAGTACATACTCAAATACGAAACTAAATAGCACTGTAATGCTATTACATGGAAAGAATTTGGGGGGAAGAAAATGACTAAAAAAAAATTTAGTTCGATAGGTTTGACAAGGTTTTTGTCTTAATTTGATTTATTTTTACTGTCCTTTTAGACAACAGCGTTCGTTTGAAAGAAAAACGGATAATCAATGTCGCGGTAGTCTAGTCGTGGTTCAAACCCTAGCCCGAGACATTTCGAAATATGAAAAAAATTTCTGGCCAGCAGTTTTCTGACAAATACTCTGAAAGTAAATCAAAATGCTATGAAAACGTTTCAAAAATCCCGCATTAGAAATCAAATTTAAGCCTGAAAGTCCCGCCAATCATGGATAAAGTTACATACGCAACATGGATGATATGAGAAGCTAGGTTGTAATCCTGGCTAAGTGGTCTTGTAAAGAATTTTTTATCGGATTTTTTTCAACAACAAAAAACAATTTCAAAATTTCATACATGTGCCCGTACTTGCTAGTTTATGGCACCAGCGCATGCTCATTCACATCCACAATAAACAGAAGGCAGGCGCCTTAATAAGAGAACCTTGGAATGGAATTTCTATTATTTTTTGGGCTCGTATATTACAATATTTAGTTGAGATACAATTGGATTAATAAGAATCAAAATAAATAAAAATATACGAGGGTGGTGACTCGAAGAGAATAAATAAAAAATATTTTGTTTTTTTTCAACATTCATCTTGTTCGAGCTGCGTTCTCAACATTTCTTTATTTTTCATTATTAGAGTCAAACCTCACTCTGCTTAACGTTTTATTTAAGTTTAGGAACTAGAGTATAAAGCGAATGGGCTCACAATCCATAGCCCAATTTACAGATTTTTTTCCTATTTTCCCCTCAAATCAAGTGGTCATTTGTTCAAATTTTATCAAGGGTCTCCTAATAAACGGCTTTTGATAGAGGCAGTGTCTCTTTCCCTACACAACTTTCTTAAATGGTCATTACAATACTTTAGCCAGGATTACTACCCAGCTCCTCACACCACCCATGTAGTGTGTGACAGCTACAGCCAATTCTCTGACAATGTGTAGCCCCGACTGAGAAGTTTACTATTCTCGACTTAAGGAGGTGTCAAATAAATCTGACCAGATCCTGCCCAGGTTGAGAGAATTAAGAGCTCTAACTATAGCGTCCGGGTTGGTGTTATTGAATGCACCTTCAATGTCAAGGAAAACGGCCAGATTGTATTCTTTAACGTGCAGGGACTTTTCCACCTGAGAGATGAAGTCTCCACTGATTGACCAATCGTGTAGGCATGTTGGGCTGAAGATAGAAGTGACGGATCAATCGAGACTCTGAAATGAACGTCAAGAACTCTTTCCAGTGTCTTCAGACGAAAGGAACAAAGATTAATTGGTCTATAACCATTGCTTAATTGTGGAACGGTTTTCCGGGAAATTAATGAAGATCACCCTTGGGAATGAAAATCACCCTAGATATTCTCCAGCTCCAAGGAATATAAAGGAGTATAAGACTACCGTTATAGATGGCAAGTAACCAAGGAAGGATTATCTCTTCACCATGTTGGATGTCACCCGGTATAATACTATCCGGTCACAAGAACTTCAATGGTAAAAACGATCTAACAGCCCGCTACACTTGGCAATACATAATTGCCCATTACAACCCTTCAATCAGGATTACGGCCTAGCTTATGTTGTGTTTGTTAATTTTATACATGAGTGGCGGAACCTACAATTGAGAATCGACTACGAACGACAGATTTTTGAGAAACTTTTAATGGCAATTTTATTCGCTCTGAGAGTTTTTGCCAGAAATCTGCTGGGAGGAAGCCGCCGAAGAAATTTTTTTTTTTCATATTTCGTTTTTGATGTCTGACCGGGGATTTAAACCCTGGCCTTTCGTCTAATAAGCCAACGCACTACCTACTAGACTACGAGGACTACTACTGGGGTTAGAATTAGGTGAGAATAATCCTCAGACGGTGGTTCGTTGACCTGATAGAGAGATTGGCCTTCTAGAATGACACTCCACGGAAAGTGGGGGTCAAGGAAAAGTTGAAGCGTCTCTGAAATGGACTTAGTCCAGCAGCCGTCAGGTCGTTGATTGCTGTCAAGAAAGGAAAAACCTCTAAGAGGAAGTCGTCGAAGAAGTCGCTGAAGTTTAAACAACGGATTCACGTTTAATAAGCCAACACACTGCCTACTGGTATACGGCGACTTCTTGAAAATTCAAAAATATCGCGAAATCGGGCCATGAATGTTGCTTTGGTTTGTTTTGATGTTCTTTACCTACGTATGTATATTCCTAGCAATTTTGTATTGTTCGGCAATTTTGAGCGAAAGACGAAAAAGCGAGAAGACAGAAATTTAAAGGAATGTAATGTTAGAAATCAAAATTTACATTTTTGCGAAGTAAAATAGTTGCTGCATGAGATAGATTGAATTCGTTAATATTTATTCAGCAAATGTATTTCAATGTTCGAATAAAATTTATCGTTAGACGATACTAAAATCTAATACCTCTGGTAATATTATTTGCATAAGGCAACATTATATATCGTTTGAAAGGTCACATTCTAATATTAAATTTATTAGAAGGCATTACTAAAATCACATGCCATATTGCATGACAATAGAAAAACAAAAAAAAAATGTTTTTGGGCTCAAATAAATTCCTTTTATGATCTGATCCCAAGAATTTACTCATTTTATCCCTATGGAGTCTAATCGACTCTGCAAATAGAAACAAAAGAATGTTAAACGACGTCCAATAAGACGAAGACGAACAGTCTATGAGTAGAAATTCTTTAAGAAAATGATAAAAGCAAAAAATTTTTTTTCTTTTGGTTAGCTTAAGTGTGGCAGCCACATAAACTTGCTAAAGCTATGGAAATCTACGGTGTAAGCTAGCTGGCTGCTGTAGCAGTTAAGAAAAACAAACATCCAAGCATTCGACGGTCATAAACTCGTAACTCTTGTCGTGTAGAAAATTTTGTTGCTAAATTGATAATTTGGATTTCATTCCAAAGCTGTGTTCTTACTTACTAGCTGGCTAGATGGCTGTCTCATTGGCTAATAACTGTCTGTGTATTTTCGGATGTTTGGTTGCTTGTCTTTCTCCTGTGCTTCTAAGTGTAACTGCAAATTTAGGTATTAAAAGTGATTGTGCAATGAAACAAAACAAAAAAAAAATGAAATTTTCCTTTAGAAAAAAAAAAAAAAAAAAAAAAACAAGCCTCCATTGAAAACAAGGAATGCGGACTTACAGGGTAAATCTTCACACTATTAAATGGAATGAAAAGAAATTAAAAGAAGCAGGAAAAAAAGGAATTTGTTGCTGTTGTTATACGTTTGTATATCGTTGTATTGTATTTTGCTTATAAAAACAAGTAGAATGTTGAACGTAGAATTGCTGTGGAATGTTGAAAGTAGAATGAAATGATTGTCTGTCTGTCTGTCTGTCTGTCTGTATGCAAAATTTGTTTAAAAACACACAAAACCAGTAGAACAGCTTTAAACATCTTTCAAATATTTTGAAGAAGAAAAAAAAGAAAGAAAAGCCTGAAGAGAATAACTGCTAAAGGATCTTCTTAGCTGTGTATTGAATTCATTGTCCGCGCATACCAACCAACTAACTAACACACACTGCCATTGATAAGTTTTAAGCTTTTAATGAAAAAAAAAAACTGTACAACACACTTCGCCAACCATGAATAAGGCTAAAATAGTTCCTTAATTACCTTGTCCATCTAATTGTTCATCCACAAGTAATGGGATCTGCAGTTTAAAGTGTGAACTGGGCCTTACATCTAATAAGAGAACGCACTACCTACTAGACTACAGCGACTTCATCAGCCATCTCTAGCAGTTTCTAATTGCGCTAAGCCATTGGCGAAAGAGGTTACAAATAATTGAAATCGTTTGACTGCTAGGACTGGGTATTCATAGAGAAAATGTGAAATGTTTTCCTGCAGCTCTCGTAAAGGAGGTTAAAGGATAAACACGTCTTCTCCGCATGTGTACCGATTGTCCTGCCCCTGTCTTATCGTCTGTTCTTTAATTCCTGAAATTAAGATCGAGTTTCCCCTAGACAACAGCAGGACCCTGATAGTAGGAGAAGGCACACATTACCCGCATGCTTACAGATTGTCAAATGATACTGCTCCTGTTTTGTTGTCCGCTGTTCAAATCGGAAAATTAAGGTCGAGTGTCCCTTAGACGACCCTATCCCTGACCCTAATAGTAACCTAACAAGCAAAGAAAACTTAAACTTAAACTTAACAGATCCTCTTTGCATATTACTTGCTTATAGAATCGTAGACAAGAGAAATCTCCCCAATTCAACCACTTTTCCATTCTTTCCTTCCAAGGGAAGGGTTTGAAATAGCCCGCGATATCCAGTTTGCAATTGGGTAGGTCTGTGTTCATCTTCTGCAGAGACCGAGCAAGTTCTAACATTAAATAATTGCCACTATCGTTTAGAATTGACGTAAAGCTATAGGTTCCAGCTTTCATAGATAACATGGGTGATGTGAGACGCTAGTTAGCATCCTTGTGTAAAGAATTGTATCGCTAAGGAAGTAAAATGAGGCAAATAACCTAAAAAACTGAAACCATTAATGGAATGGCTTGTACTGGAGAATTAATTGGAAATTTACCAGGGCCATACTATACAAAAGATCAGTAAAATGTGTTCGTAACAAGCTTGTGAACATTCAAAAGAAAGAAATTTCTTAACGAAATTTTTAAAATGCTGTAGAAAGAACTACACCAAGTGTATGCTGTAGTAAAATACACAAAATTATCCTGTGATCATTAGTTAGTTAGTCATAAAAACTCATACGATGACAGAGTCATGAGAACGTTTTCAACGTTAAGATAGGAAATACTTTTTAGAGAAACTATATTTACGCCCTTCTGCACACAAAGCTGTGTAATAATATTATGTGTGATGTAGAATAATGTTCATAACAACAACAAAAACAAAACAACCCATTCATACATACATACATACATGCATTCATTCATCTATTCCTTACAATTGAATATTCCTTCAGACAGTTAGACAGGCAGTCATTGTATGAGCCTGCGAAACAAAAACATATCCATGAGAGATAAAACTGAAAAGGAATCAAAAAGAAATCTTTCTTATATTTTTTCTCACTCTCTCATAAACAGGATATTTTTTTTCTTATTTTTTTGTTTATCAACAACAACAAAAAGAACAAGAAAAAAAATTAAAAAATAATTAAAATTTCTAGGAAATCTCATCAAACCAGAACAAACAAAACAAATGCAGAAAGAAGTAAAAAAAAAATAAAGGAAAAAGACTACAACAACAACAGTAACAAAAGCAAATAACAACAATGAGAACAACTGAACAAAATTAAGAAACAAATTAAAGTGGCAGAAGCGTTGACTGACTAGGTACACATGTACAGAGCAACACAAGCCTGCAACATTTTCTATTCATTCAACACTGCTCCTCTCGCTTGTTATCAGTTTACAAAAAAGGAAATCATTCTCATGCTCATTATCCTCATCATCATCAACATAGTCGTCGTCATCATTATCAACTTTTAAACATGATCTCTGTGTGTGTGTGAGTTTGTTTAGGTGAAGCTGGATTCCTTAAAAAAAATTACAAATAAAAAATAACGAGAACCTTTGCTGTGAAGTGAAAATGTTTTTATTCGATTGAGTAAAGTTTTCAAGAGTCTTTAGCCAACATGCCTCCACCATGTACAACTATACCCTGCAGCAAATGAATAGAAATAAAGCCGAACCTCAAGAAACAAAGCTTTTAATTGAAACCTCGGATGTGGATTCTTTCTAGAATAACTGAACACTAGATCATCCCTTGTAATACAAGATTATTGTTGTACTTTAGAGGCTGAAATAATGGCAGATTAAAATTGTCGTCATGGGAATTAAATATCAGAGTATATCGAATGGTGGCTTCTCTTCAGTTGTTCTTTCCTTCTACGCCTGTTTACTGACAATAAAGCGTCCATTAGATTCTTAGAGATTGTGTACACCACATCCGCAATTGTCCAAGAATAACGAGTATCTCTAGAGATAGAAGACGGTTAGACTCATTTGAGTTCCTGAACATGGGTACATTCAAGGTAACAACTAGGCCGATGCACTTGCTACAGTAGGAACCAAGGAAAATTAAGTTGGAGTTGTATATAGGATAGGCGCTCCTCTATAGAA
>QOCX01000111.1:93596-119375 GCA_005959815.1 Sarcophaga bullata
TTTCGTGTTATTATTATTGAATTTATTGAAAAAACTTTAAAATTGAATTTTGTTGAAAGAACTTGTTTTGTTAGGAAACAGATTTAATGAAAGCTTTTTCGCATCTTCAAAAACTTGGAAAAAAAGGGAAAACTTGGCAAATGGCAACGCTGCCCTCAAGTGACATTTGACAGATCATCAAAGCTGGAACACAATATTTTACAGAGTCAGAGACTATTGTAACAATCTTTCAGGCTGAACTATACTTACTTAATTAGTTATTACAACCCTTTAGTCAGGATTACAACCTAGTTTCTCATACCCCTTATGCTGTGTGTGTGTTCATTTTAACCAGAAGTGGCGGGATCTACAGTTTAAAGCCGATTCTGAACGACAGATTTTTTGAGAAACTTTTCATGACCATTTTTTTTTAACTTTCAGAGTTTTTGCCAGAAGTCACCGAAGAAATATTTGTTTTAAATTTCAAATTTTGTTTGTGAGATATATGAGCTGGGATTTGAACTACGATAAGCGAAAAAAGCCGTAGATGGCTGCAGAGGCAGCAATTTTTTTTAAAACGAACAAATGAAAAATATTTTCTTTACTGCATTTTAATGAAGTCGCCGTAGTCTAATAGGTAGTGTGTTGGCTTATTAGATGAAAGGCCAGAGTTCGAATTCCCGGTCAGACATCAAAAACGAAATATGAAAACAAATATTTCTTCGGCGGCTTCCTCTCAGCAGATTTCTGGCAAAAACTCTGAGAGTAAATAAAATTGCCATGAAAAGTTTCTCAAAAATCTGTCGTTCGGAGTCGACTTTAAACTGTAGGTCCCGCCACTCATGTATAAAATTAACACACACAACATAAATGGTGTGATAAGCTAGGCCGTAATCCTGACTGAAGGGTTGTAATGGCCAATTATGTTATGTATGTGCATTCTAATAAATAATCCCGAATGTATTTCGAATTTATGAGAATAATTTTAATATGAATGAATGAAAGTTATCAAAAATGATATGCTTATTGTATTGAAATCATATAATATGATATGATACGATAACAAATAACTTAATATCTACTGTTGATTATTATTTTTTTGTTTTTCTTATAAATGTTTTCAGGTTACTAAATACCATTACAATTCATATCATTTTTCTTATCATAAACTAAACTAATAAATACCAAGAATAAAAACAAAAAACAACAACAACAAAACAAAATAACATAAGATTAAACAAAAATAAATAAATAAATAAATACATAAAACAACAACAACAACATAAAAAACGTATTTCAAAAGCTATGTATTAAAAAGAAAGAAATGGAATTTGATTGCAACACTTTTTCGTCAATGAAAATAAAAATAAAAATAAAAATAAAAACAAAAACAATTAATTTTGACTGAATATTTAAACGTAACATTTTCATTACATTTCATTACACTGCATTACACTGCATTGCATTGCATTGCATTGCATTCCATTCCATTTCAATTCATTCATTCTCTTATGAATTGTATTTCAGGCCATAAAATCTGTTTATGATTTCGTGGATTTGTTCTTTACATACACGTTTACAGTTTTCATAATTCATAATCAACAGTCAGTTACAGACAGCAAGAGAGTCAAACAGTTATTAAATGCATACTTTCATGTACATACATACATACATATGTATGTTTGTATTTATTTATGTGCAGTATCTGCTGTATAAGAAGTTATAATAAAAAAAAAATAATCATAATATAAAAATAAAATCTCTTACATGCCACCTCACAAATATTTACATTTTACATACTTTTGTAACTATTAACACTTTAAATTATTTATAATTTTATTTACATCTGTTTGTATGGTTGTTGTATGTACAGTTAAAAGCCTTGCACATTGCATTCCAATGAAAACCCCCACTAAATACCAGACAGTCAACCAAGCAAACGATCAAACCAACTCAACTAATCCAACTTACATATCAACATAGTATCTGTCTGTCTGCAGGTCTTTCGTTATTTTCATTAAAAACTAAAAAAAAAATTCTTAAGCATTTACAAAAAATGCATTAAAAGCTTAAATAATAAAAAAAAATTTAAAAAAAATATGCCCAAATATACAAATAAAATTTCGGGTACTTTATTTGCTTATCCATAAAAAAAAGTTTTTAAATAATAAAAAAAAAAAATAATGAAACTTATCATATCAATTCATATCAATGTAAACATTCTTTAGAAACGCATACATATGCACACTTATACCTACATACATACATACATACGTATGTACAAATTCAAATGCACACCTCTATGTGGTGGTGGTTATGGAACACAAAAACCAAGTCTACTAGGAGAGAAGATATACACTGTGGCACACAAGTCATTATCATATCAGAGATGCTATAGTTTTGGCCATAACTGTCAGTTCTAACGAAGAAGAAAAAAGGGAAAAAGCTTCGATGATTATAGCATTTGTTTTCCTACGAGGTATCACATAGTTTGTCACTCTGTTGGCTTAGATGACAGCCATATCATCCGAATAGGATGCCGTAGACTTATCATCTGCTCACCTAAAAACATTCCCTAGCAAAATATGGACAAAGTGTCAGCCGCTAGCCGTTGACGCCACTGAATAACACACACACATACATAATTGGTCATTACAATCCTTCAGTCAGGATTACGACCTAGTTTCTCACACCACTTATGTTAAGTGTGTTAATTTTATCTACGAATAACAGGACCTTCACTTTAGAGTCTACTCCGAACGCCCAAGTATTTTTGAGCAACTTTCCATGGCAATTTGATTACCTCTCAGTGCTTTTGTTAGAAATCTGTTGAGAGGAAGTGGCCTAAGAAATATTTTTTCATATTTCGTTTCGTTGGATATGTCTTGGCCTGTGGTTTGAATCGAGACCTCACGTCTTATAAGCCAACGCACTACCTACCAGACAAGACTACGCCGACATCTGAGGACATTCCCTAGTAAAATAAGGATATAACATCAGCAGTTAGCCATTGACCGCCAAGAGCGCTGAATCTTTACCGCGATTAGAACAAATTTCTTTTTTAACTGAGAGCACCACTCGGTCTCTCTTCTGAGTACTCTTCTGAGTAGAAGAAAAATCCGTGCAACAGAACTAACGGTAACCTAAACTTTTGATTGAACATCATCCTGAGCACAATTATCACATCTGGGACACCAAAAAAACTCCGCATATAATACATAGAAAGCCAATGCGCTGAGTTTTACTTTTTGAAAAATCCCAGGACCAAACGGCAATTGCTCTACGACTTTTTCCTTAATCAACTGGACGAATTGCAACTCGAAAATATGAGATTTCAACAGAATGGGACTACGGTGAACACTACCAACCAATTACTCTAACTTGATCGCAAAGTCATCTCGATCATAGTGACCATGTTTACAGGTCATTGCGTTATGGGAATACATGCGGAAAGACCGCAGCTCCGATCGTACGACTACTGCCGAGGTTGTAGATCTGCTGAAGAGGAGGAAACAATTTTTCACTTTCTTTGCCAATTCTCATCTTTTACGAGGTGCATATTTAGGTTATTTGGCTTTCCATTCCTTGTCAGCTTAACTGAGTTATCATCTAGTGATATCAAGGAAGTTTATCATAGAACTTTCAGGCTGCTTTCCAGCTTAGCAAGGTCATGCGTTTAGTCTGCAATTACTGCGTTGAAATAATATCACTAGAAGTGCTTCTAAGATTGCACCCCTGTCCATATAAAGTCCACGCCAACAACAGTGCTAATTATTGGAACAAAATTTTTCTGCAGCGATGGCGCTATTATTGCTCCCACAACTGTATTAAAGTTGTCAGTTGTGGTAGAGTTGATAGAGTTTTCATTTTCATTTGTATGAAATGTATTCGACTGTGTTCTAAATTTCTCAATGAAATCTATTGAAGTTTTTCATATGAAATAATAACAAACTGATCGACGGACATTATTAAACCACAAGACAAAAACAACAACAAAAAATAAGAAACACAATACAACAACAAAAACCAGTACATAATAATCAAAACGCAATAAATCAAACAATGACTGCAATTTAAAATGTTCGTCGAAAGTGGCGTAGAAGTGAAGCAGAGTAGAAGTGTTGCAGCTAACTAACGAAGCATATTTCATATTTTATTATTCAATTGGAAATTAAAAATCTTATTGGTATAAAAAATGTATTGAAAATATCATTGAAATTAAATAAAATAATGAGTGACAAATGATTCAACAGTTTAAGTCATGCCAATAAAGGGAGCTGCCAACAAAAACAGAACCGAACTTTGAAATAATTTTTGAATATTCACCAGCATTTGAATATGAATTATTTGTCGCTTAATATTCCACGTATTTCATGTAATTTTCTTTCGGTAACGCTTGGTCTACCATTTGAAAATATTGTTCATTTTGACTGGCCGACCAAAACGTGGTGTATTTTTGACATTTAAATTTCCAGAACGAAATCGAACAAACCTCGCTTAAGTCAGTCATTTACCTACAAGGTATTCACTGGATATTGCATTGTTACACAGAAAATAATTAAATAAGACACACAACAGACAACAACAAAATACACACATTGTACGGTACACGCGAACGATACATCTGAGAACAGAACAAAATCGAACAAACCTCGCTTAAGTCAGCCATTTACCTACAAGGTATTCACTGGATGTTGCATTGTTATGCGGAAAATAAGCAAATAAGATACACAACAGACAACAACAAAATACACACATTGTACGGTACACAGAATGATTTATCTGAGAACAGAACAAAACGAAGAAAATTCCAAAAACAGAATGATAGTGAAGTTGTCAAATGTGAAATTGAAATAGAGCTATAGGCAGTGAAAAAAAAAGAAAACCGCAGATGCATTTTATATAACCCAATACCAATAAAAATTTAAATTTCTATTCATTGAAACTTTTGTACATTGAAACTTTGTGACTGACTAAAAAGACTAGTTTCGTTACATCTTATGATTTAACAGACATAGCGACTAGACAAGCCGCCATTCAAATCGAGTTTTAAAGCCATTCAAAAAGAAAACGAAAAAGAAAAAAAAAACGTTTAAAGAAGTCTTTTAAGCGACACCTGTGCTGGATTAAAAAATGTTGTTGAAATCATCATAATTTATATTTAAGAAAAAGAGACATAATTTAACATTGAATTACAACTTTATTTAACAGACTAAATAGTTTTATTGTGTATATTTTTTCTTCTTAATTTAATAATCGAATTCAAATTTTAAATAAAAATTTGTAATGCCCTGCCTGCCACCCAGAAAGCAGTTCTCTTTTTTTTTATCAGCATAAAAATCAAAATTTTTTAAATATTTTAACAATTTACGAAACTTGTTTGTTATTCTCAACGATATTGTTTAGAAAAAAACAAAAAAAAAAACAAAAAAATTAATCACAAAAACAATATTTTTGTTTTTTTTTTTGTTTTTTTTCTTTTGATGTGATTGTAATCTTAAAGGAATGCAAGGTCTTTTACATAAATATTTTACATTTTACATTTACTTACATATCTACATACATACGTACATATGTACATACATACATATTTGTACATAGTATTGTACAAACTTATCTGGTATTGGAATTTGTTCGAATTCATTGAAATTTATTGTCTAATAAAGCAATTTTTTTTTGGTAAAAGAAAAATCGAAAATAAATCTTTTAAACTCTGCAATCAATCATAATGTAAGTGTAAGTGTTTGAGTTTTTTCTTTAATTATTTCGCAGATTACTTAATACAGAAATTGAACATCTATAGTCGGTCAAGCCCAAATACATTACCGGTACCAGTCACAGTTTTCGTAAAAACTGTATAAAGCAGTTGAGATGCTTGAATGGCATAAAGGCTTATCCATTTTTCGATTTCAAAGATAAAGTTTCCACACACAAAGCTAGGTTCAAAGTCCAATCTAAACTTCTCGAACAAAACGACTTGTGGAAAATTAGTTCTTCGGCGACTTCCTCTCAGCAGTGTTCCGGCAAAAACTCTGAGAGTAAAATAAAATTGTCATGAAAAGTTTCTCAAAAATTTGTCGTTCGAAATTGGCTCGCATTGCACACAACATGGGCGGTGTGAAAAACTTGGTCGTTATCATGACCAAAGGGTTGTAATAATCATTTAAGTAAGTTACTAAATAAGTAGGCCTGGGTTTTGTCATTATGTATGAAATACAATGTCATTTAAGCGACCACCTCGGGATTGGGTGCAGCAGCCGATTTCTCAGCGGTAGTTTTTGAACATCCCGGCATAAACAGAACGAATGCTGGTTTATATAAGTGCTCTAGAAATAGGAGATTATCCGCGTAGACATGATCTTTAAAGTAAAACCACAAAGAGTCTAATAACATCATACCGCATGATCTTAATGCCTTACTACTCTTTGTGCAAACTTCTCAAGACAAAATCGATCGAATTATGTGTCACGTGACGCGTATTTTGGTCAAGCAGCATACCGTTTAATTCTTAATCTTCAATTGAAGGTCAAAATCGTTTTGAAGGGAACGTTTCCTTCAGAGTCTTTTACGAAAAAATACGGGCCATTTAAAGCTCCCGATCATATGGCACACCAGCCACGTTTTTCGAATGCAATGGCCTTGCCACGATCACTTCCGGCTCTCATGTTTCATAATTTTGCTTGTTGACGCTTGTCAGTCCAACAATATTTTAAAGAATACTACTGCCCGATCTCCTGGAAATCTGATTCGCTACTATGATTAGGAACAAACAAATAATAGACGCCCAGACTCATTCATATTAAGAAAAAGCTCCGTGGCTCTTAATAGCAGTCCGACCCAAAAGCAAAATAACTGTACTTTAATATCTCTTCTATGGTTCCTAAAAGCCCAACATGCAACAAATTTCGTACTGTACGAAAATGCAAGTCATCGATAAACCTTTACTGTAAGCAAAATGCCATTATTGACAACTTCCTTATTCAGGACAGATGCAACGTAATCGATAAATTTACGTAGAAGAATACAAATCCAGTGACAAACTTTAACGTCACCAATTCATCGAAAAATTCTATGCACGAACAATGCGAAGCTATCTATTTTAAAGAATATATTATGGATTTGGAAGTCTGTTGTCTAGATTGCGAAAAAAATATAGAGGCCAGACTACATTACATTAAGAAAATCTCGGTGAGTTCTTAATCGCAGTCCAACCCAAAGGAAAATAATTAATTTATGTCGTCTTCTATGTGCATAAAAGTCCACATCAGTCATTAACAAATTTACTGTAGAAAATCCAAGTCATCGATAAATTTACTGTAAGAAAATGCAAATTTATTATGGAAGATGCAGTAATCGATAAATTTACTGTAGAGAATGCAATTCAGTGACAAATTTGCTGTAGAAACTGCAATTTATCGAGAAATTTATTGTTGAAAATGCAAGTCATTGACAAATTTTCTGTAAGAAAATGCAAATTTATTATGGAAGATGCAAGTAATCGAATAATTTACTGTAGAAAATGCAAATCAGTGACAAATTTACTGTAGAAAGTGGAATTCATCGAGAAATTTTTTGTAGAAAATGCAAGTCATAGATAAATTAACTGTAGAAAAAGTTATGGACAAATTCATTGTAGAGAATGGCCAATAGAGAATTCCACAATTAGAGAACAGTGTGAAACAGTCCAAAGTATTAAGGTGTTCCTGGACAATTTTCGTTCGTTCGCCATAGAAGGACTATGTGCCTTAGACCCAACAAAGCTTGATATCGTCGTTTTGTCATTGTAATAACAAGTACACTCGATTTTAATAACGAAGCTTTCGATATATAAGAAGCAGAATTGAATACCCTTCGTATTATATTTCGAACGGGACTAAAAGGATATAACTTTGAAAAGCTTTGAATCTTTCGCTGTTAGGGAAACATAATATTTAAATCGAAATTATTATAAATAATCTAGTCCAGAACTTCTTCTACATAGACGTGTATCTCGTATTTTAGTGAAATGTAAATTAAACCAAACGAATTTCATTTACAATCTTTAGACCCTTGACCTCTTTAGCATTAATGGTAATGCAGTGGAATTTAATTTTATACACTCTTTTATAAAATCTTAATGTTGCTTTAGTTGTTGTTGTTGTTGTTGTATCTCGTTATTAACCGACATAAAGAACCAATTTTGTGTCTCTGATTATAATTTCCTTTCGGCATTTCAAACATGTTCAATACTTTAATAAATGAAAGAAAGAAAACAAGAAAAAGAAAAAAGAAGAAAATTCATATAAAAATCGAGAATCACACGCATTAAAAACTGCTTTGGCTCACACCCATGTGGTCAATAATATCCAATCAGGACGCACTAACACAGCAGCAAAGCAACATCAGAAAAGTGAAAAGAACTGCATTTGACCAGGTTAAGCTCCGTTTTTGTTTTTAATCTTGAAAGCACAACACAGAATAACAAAAGTAACGTAATTTATTGAAAAAGATTGAAAACACCACAGTAAAACAAGTAAATGGACTCAAGCGATACGACAAAAGGTCGTCCAAACAAATCAACGATGGTATGATACACAGGCCAGGACTAACAACTGACTGCGAATACATGAAAGTAATGAAAATCCAACGGCGTCAGCGGCAGAAGAAATAACAATTGCACTGTTAGCGACAGACTTCAAGGCGGATAAAGACTTTAAAGCGTACAATTGTTGAAGATGAAAAGAGGCTGACTTATGGCAACTTTAAGAACTAAACGGCTAGGCACAAACAGCGAGATTTTCCAGGTATTGGAACTCTTAATTAGGTGGCACATACTGGCGCAATATTTCTATGGTTTTACCAACTAATTTGGACTTGAAACAATATGTTGTCAAACTAATGTTCACAGCCTATAAGTTAGAGCTAATATCCAAAGATGAAAAGACGAATTGTTCTAGTAATTTGGAGCCTCTAACTTGGAAAACACTCATTCTAAGTAACGACGCTGTGCAATTGTAGGCTGCTCTAGATTTTGATGCCCACTTTCATCCTATTTGACTTGTGAAGTCCAATTGGTAGGTACAACTATCGCAAGCACCATTACTCTCAGAGTTTTTGCCAGAAGACTGCTAAGAGGATGTCGCCAAAGAAATATTTTTTCATTTTTCGTTTTCTTCAAAATGTCTGACCTGGGGTTTGAGCCGCGTCCTCACGTCTAATAAGCCAACACTCTACCTAGTAGACTACGAGGATTACATTTCAATTGCAAGGCATTATTCTCTACTATAAACGATAATAAGCCACCATTCTAGCTAGTAGACTACGAGGATTATATTTCAATTGCTAGGCATTAATCTCTACTATAAACGAGAGTTTTTTCAACTTACTTAGGTCGCTAAAAAAATGTACGGAAAACATTTTCTAGCCATACAATACAAAGAACATTGTTCTGATCTATTGAAATGACCTCTGAAAGAATGTTTACGTTGGATAACACAATCGCTTGACGCCTGCATTGTAAATGCATTTTTTACGTGCGTATTTCGTTTGCAACGGGCCAACAACATTAACGTAAGGCGACGTAATCAACTCATATTGCCGAGACGTAATCAACACACACAGCTTCCTTTGCTGTTTATGTTTATGTTTGTTTTGTTTTTATTGTTTTTTTTTCTTTCATTATCATCTTTCTACATTTTGAAATTCCTGGAAATTCTCTTAATAAAAATAAATTCAAATACAACGACGACAATAACAATAACAACATCATAAAAAAAAAACGATCTACAACAGCAACAACAACAATAAGCGAAAACGAAATGAAAAACAATTTTGCCGAATCAAAAAGATTTCAGAAATAACAAACGAACAGTGTGACACAAAACTTGCAACCAAAATAAAAAAACAAAATTAAAATCTAACCTCAAAAATTAAAATCTAACCTCAAAAATTAAAATCTAACCTCAATTTTATAGACAATTTCGTACTGAAACTGAGTCTTTATTAAGAATTTAAAAAGGATTGAGAGTTGAAAGTTGAAATTTAGAATTTGAAATGCCAACGAACAATTCCATACTGAAACTGAATCTTTATTAAGAATTTAAGAAGGATTGAGAGTTGAAAGTGGAAATTTGGAATTTGAAATGCCAACAACCCCCCACAGTACTACGAATTTTGTCGAAATAAAGTCTGCTGTTGTCTAGAATTGTTGCACCAACACACTACAGTGCCAGCCATAACCAAATAAGCAATTGGTATAAGCACCATAGACGTTACTGTAATGGTATGCAGAGTTTTTTTTATTTTTTTGGTGGTTATTTCCCGATTATTTTGTTTTTCTACACTTTTAGGTTAAGAATTCAGCACTTTTTTTTGTTAAGAAAAACCCGAACAGCGCCAACTTCATGATCATCACAAAAACAACATCGTCATCATCATCATCATTATTGTCGTATTCACTCGCTCAATTCTGATGTTCATGAACACATAATGGTGATGGCGATGATGGTGATGATGGTGATGATGGTGATGTTGGCGATGATGATCATTGTCCAAATTGTCGGCGTCTGGTCTCACCAATAAAGCTTCTGTTATTGAATTTTGTTTGTAACCCATTCCCATTTCAGGATTCGTAAAAATTATTTATTAACGTTGTTGTTTAAGCCGAATGGATGGACGAAACGAATGAAACGTGCGAACGGACAAAGAAATTGGACAGACAAATGGATGGATGGATGGTTCGTGGGTTCGTTGGTTGGTTAGTTGGACGACGTGTTGTATTCAACTCAACAGAACAGGTTAAAAATATCCGTACAGCAGTAGCGGTAAGAAGAACAACAAGAACAACAAGAACAACAGTAACAACAACAACACCAGTAGCAATGAGAATATCGCCGGCTATAAAAGTAGCATAATGGATTTTCTGGCTTTAAATGAACCACCACAACACCAACAACAACAATAATAAGGAACTTAAAGGAAGGACCAACCAACAACCAACAACAAACTCAAACAAAAAAAAAAAAACAAAAACAACAACAAAAAATAACAAGAATGGTAAGCCGAAAAATAAAATCAACGAAATGGAAAAGGAGTTTTAGTGAAGCACCAGCACCAGCACCAGCAGCAGCATCAACCAAAAAAAAAAAAAAAACCAAACCAGACCATTAACAAGAGTCGGAACAGCGCAATAGCCTCGGCTTCAGTTTCTGTCAAATAAAAAAAAAAAAAAAAACAAAAAAAAACAAAAAAAAATCAGAGGCATTCCAAAAAAGACAATGACTTCGAATTTTTCTTGGAAAAGCACTGTTTTGTTTTGCAAGTCGTCGTCATCGTCGTCTCGTTTGCCCATATAACGACGAAAGTTGTTGTGATTTTTTTTTACTTTTTTTTTTCTTTCAATTCTGTGGGAGATGTTTATTCCATGTGAATGTGCATTTTTGAAAACATTTTTTAAGTATGAAAAGATTAAAAAGAATACCAATTTTTTTTTTTGTTTACACCTCCCCTCTTCTCCTTCTCCTCTGCTTAATAATAATGTCCTGAGTATATGTGATCATTAGGATTTATGAAATGATTTCCAAAGAAAACTACAGGTACATACATACATACATACATACATACATACATATGTACATACGTTTTGAAATAATTTCGTACAGGATGTATGGAAATGGAATTTTTAATTCGACACTCAGCCTTTTACAGTGTTCTGGCGAAATATTTTGTTAATGCTTCCTTAAACTGCCGTTCAAAGTCGACCTTCAACAATATGGTCGAGCCAAAACCTTTTTAATAAAAGTTACATGCAAACCAGACATGTGAGTAGTCTGATCAGAAATTTATATATGTTCAGCAGTAAAAAAAATCCCCAGTCACTGTTTCATATTCATGAAAAGCCACTAATCCATACAGTTTTCATTTCCGGGCCTATCACCTTCAATTATATTTTTTACTTCAGAAGTGCTTATGTTTCGATATACACACGTAAAATGTTATATGCCGGTACAAGTTATGCTATTTTGGGGTCAAAATTTTAAAGAGAACGCATGTTTTGCGCTTTAGGTTTCTATATGAAGGTTCAAAACGAGTTCTACTAACACAAAATTTCCATACTGAACAACATACTGAACAACATATACAATGATCGTTGTAAAATACTAAAGCATTTGATTCCATTAACAGAGGAGAACGTCTGGGTAGAAGTTAGCTATTTGGGGTTAAAATTTTAAAAGAGAACACATGTTTTGCGCTTTAGGTTTCTGTATAGGAAGTTCAAAACAAGTTTCTACTAACACAAAATTTCAACATACTGAACAACATATAGAACGACCGTTGTAAATACTAAAGCATTTGATTCCATACATAGAGGAGAACATCTGGGGGCCAAACTAAAAAGTATATCTTACAGAAGATCACCTCAATAATATGCCAACAGCTATAAAGCTCACTCGACTTAATCGGTCATTACATCTCTTTAGTCAAGACTACAACCTAGTTTCTTGAACCACCCTTGTTGAGTTTATTAATTTAATCCATGAGTGGCAGGACTATAGTTTTAAAGTCGATTCCGAACGACAGATTTTTGATAAGGTTTTCATGGCAATTCTATTTACTCTTAGAGTTTTTGCCAGAAGCTTGCTGAGAGTAAATCGCCGAAAGAAATTTTTTTATTTCTATCATTGTTAAAGATGTAGTTTTTCGGCGCAGAGGCAATAATTATGCACGAGGTATTAATTGTGACCGCCTTCCTTCTAACAGCCGATTGGAATGTCTTAGTGTTTAAGAAGTGCATCTCAAAAGCTTTGTGAAATGCAAAACATCTGGACCTGCTCTCTTAAATTTACAACAAAGTATTAAGTCTCTAATACCAAGAAGATGTGCGTAAATCATAGGTTCTTTATACATACAGGATTACAACCCAACTTCTCACACCACTTATGAGCGACAGATTTTTTTGAGAATCTTTTCATGGCAATTTTATTTACTTTCAGAGTTTTTGCCAGAAGACTGCTGAGAGGAAGTCGCCGAAGAAATATTTATCTTATTTCAACTTGATCAAGATGACTAATCTGGGGTTTGAACCGTGGCCTACTGTCTAAAAATAAAACACACTACCTACTAGACTAAGTCTACTTTAGGTTCTTTATGTCTTCTACAAATACCAGATTTTAATTGCAAATCTAACCCGTATAGACCATATACAAATATTTTTTTTTTTCATAACGATTTTGAAATTGATAAGTATTCTCCAAGGTTCAACAACAAACATAGGATCAGTGGGTAACTTTGTGGCAGTTGCAAATTTGTTAACACCAAAAGTGTCTTTGATAAAAATGTGGGTTTGTGTCTTTGGTTTTTTCAATTTGAATTTATCCTCACACACATAAATTTATTTCATTTCAAAATTTTTATTCCGAATACTAATTTCCCAGCTCAGATATTGACGGCTGTTAAATAAAATAAAATAGCTCTTCAATACATTACAAGCAATAAACAGATATACAAACGTTTTATGTACGTTAAAGGGTTAAAGATAAAATAACGGTTATGAAACGGTTATGAAACGGTTATCTTTTCCATAATAATTCTTAGAATGTATTTGAAGAGCAATCTCTAGGAATGTAAATGAAGTGTGTAATAAAACTTGATAGCTTCAAACAAATAGTATATTACGCTTCTTAATAGGACTTAGCCACTAAAGTGTATAAATCTCTCAACATATTAGTCCTTCAAAAGAAAGCGTTAGTTTAATGCCAGACAATGAGATTCTTGATTGAAAATGTGACATCATTTTTTAAATCTCTATTGTAGATAAAAATCGGTTGTTTTCATGTTAATTCTGTTGTTGTTCATGTTAATGTTTTTTAAAAGATATTTTGTTCACTTCCTTCTTGCGAGTCGAAAATGAATTGGCAAAAATAGATTTGGATTTGAGACAATTTAAAAATAGTCTGTAATTTTCAAAAAAAAAAAAATTTTTTTTTTGTGTTTCTGACTTTCTGATTCTGTTGTAGACATTACCGTGATGATGTTGCTGCCTGAGTTGTTGTTGTTGTTGTTGTTGCTGCTGTTCATTGCTCGTGTTTTTAGAAAGCAAAAACAACAAAAAAATTGTCTTCTTTCATTAATTGTTTTCGTTTTTCTTTTTTCTGAGGATGATGTCGCAATGATATTGCGTTGTTGTTGCTGTTGTTGTTGTTGTTGTTGTTGCTATTATTGTTGTTTTAATTCAGTTGACGTTTTCGCCATTTCTCATATGACAATTCTATATAAAAATCTTATACACATACATACATATATAGACTATATTTACATCTACAATTAGATTTAGATATATTCAAACACAACAACAACAACAACAACACACATACACAAAGGCACGCACTTACCCATATACATACATAGAAACAAACTTTTTTGTCTATTTTTTCTATGCATAAACGTGTGTGTGTGTGTCTTTTTATAGAACATTTCAAATGAAATATCGTCTGGCCACAGGGAGCCCAGTCGGAAAAATCACTGCCGACCACACCGCACTACGGCGGGACGTCTATCAAAAGCACACAAAAAAAAAGAAAAGCAAAAAAAAAATACTAGAAAACAATAAAAATAAAAATAAAACAACAACCGACGATAACAACAACAAAAATAATAATAATTTTAAGTTTAAATGCCTAAAAAGCAATGACAAACAAATATACACACCGTCTAAGAAACAAAACAAAAAACAAGAAAAAACAAATGAAAACAACAAGAAAAATATTGTATAAATAAATACAACAAAAACTATACAACAATATAAGTAAAAAAAAATAAAGGAAAATTCTAAATCGTTTTATTTTCATTTAGTTTTTTATTATACAGGGGAGAAATTAAATGAAAATCGTCTCAAAAGTGTCTTTAAATGAGTTCCCATAGAACAAAATTTCGTATTTTTTTTTCTTTTTTCTTTTTGTTTGTTTTTGTTAGATTTTTAAAGAATCTTTATGAGGCAAATTTAATTAAATTTGCTAAAATAAATTAATTTAATTAAGCAATTCAATTTTAGTCTGGTCTTTGGGTATTGGCAACGTACTTATAACCCCTAAAGTGCTTGCTTACTGTCTCTGTCTCTCACTCTCTCTAATCGCAGTAAAACACCTTTCGCCAACAGATTAACTGCAAATCTTTCCATAGTACGCTAAGGAAAGAATTGAATTCTATCTATGCTACAGCAATTCTTCTTCGAAACAGATTTATGTTATGAAGTTTCAAAAGAACCAATTAATCGAAACTAAAATTTACGTGTTAGACCGAAAACAAAACATTTTTCAATCGGCCATTAATTGGCTAAACAGATATACGAACTTTTAAAATATACATACATACATACATACATACATACATACATACATACGTACATACATACATACATACATACATACATACGTACATACATACATACATACATACATACATACGTATACACATACAGACATACATACATACAGTATCCGAGTATCCGGGACAAATAGCAGCTATAAAGGCGGAGGAGCGAAGGACTTCCATGCTCAAATGACAGTCACGATGGGAGAACAGTTTAAAGGGAAGACGGACATTTCGCCTTGTCCCTGATATAACCCCTTGGATGGAGAACAATCATTGCGAACTGAACTTTTACGTGACCCAGTTTCTAACTGGTCATGGATGCTTCAGGAAGTACCTGCACAGATTTGGACATGATACTTCCCCTATTTGTCCAACTATGTAGATGAGGAGGAAGATGCGGAGATATTCTAACATGCTGCCCCAGATTCCAGATGACCGGTGAATCGAATTTTGTACCAAACCGGCTTTTGGAAGAGATGATGAATTCTAGGATTCTATGGAGACAATATAGCCAGAGGATGGCTGAAGTTATGCTAGAACTCCGAAGGTTGGAGGAACGAATGCGAAATTTAAATTAGTGAGATAAAGCTTTTAAGCTAACCAGCCCTCCGCGAAGCAGTACCTTACGGCAGTCCCGCGGAGGGAGAGTGGTTGAAGTGTGTAGGGGGTGGGTTTAGTACGTAGGCACCAGTGATGGTGAATCGTGCACTCTTTTGTTGGAACAAAAGTGTCTTTCGAAGATTCCCACCTCCGGCTCAAGACAAAAAAAAAACATACACACATACATACGTACATGCATACATACTTACATAATAGGTCATTACAACCCTTCATTCAGGATTACGGCCTAGCTTATCACCACACATACATATGTACATATGTGTGTAAAGTTTATAGATGAGGGGCGAGACCTACAGTTTTAAGTTGACAGATTTTTTAGAAACTTTTTATGGCAATTTTTATTTACTCTCAGATTTTTGCCAGAAATACTGCTAAGAAAAAGTTGCCGAAGAAATATTTTTTCATATTCCCGTTTTGTTCGAGATGTTTGACCTGGGGTTTGAATGTTGGCCTTACGTCGAATAAGCTAACACACTACCTACTAGACTTCGACGACTCGAGCATTTAATGCCACTCTGAATTCAGAATTCTATGGCATTATAAATTAATAGATTTTACACTCTCAACGAAAACGATGCTATGTTTGCAACAGTTTCTGAGGGTCCCATGGACTTTAGAAGAAGCGTTGGAGAGTTTTGTAAAACAAGAGACATAATTTTTTATATCAGTACTCGTATCTTGCTGCCAGGGAAAATAACAAAAATTGCCTGAACTTATTAAAAACTAAAGGCCCTTTTAAGTTTAGTTTTTATAAAGAAAATTTTAGAACAAGAGAGTTTCTTGTGCGCTTCTTATATTATATAACACAGGCTGATATATCTTCACAAAAATTGATAACCCAGAGACCAGACACTAATTCGGGTAAGATTTAAACGAAACAATGTACTAAGTATCATTCAACGATATCTTTGGGACAAAAAGATTTCGTATATGCAATTTCAAGGAAGGTATTGAATGCACTTTTAGAAGTTGCAACGAGATTTTGGATTTTTAGGTTAACATTTCTCGAAATCTAGGCTGATAATCTAGTTCTAACGTCGGATGCAGATTGAGTGCACTAAGCTTTTAGAAAGTTATAATTTAGCTTCTGGATTAAAGATTTTTGATGACGTATGATATTCCCCAACCCACTCTTCGCCTTAGGAACAAGCATCTCATCCATTTATGGGTGTTTTGTCAGAATTAATTACTTTCGAATAGTGATATGGACTTGCCGGTGACTAGTTCGTTTGCAATGTATTTTAGTCTTATTCAAATCATATTGTAAATTTATTGCTATTTTTTATAATTCTGACAGTCGACTTATTAAGAAAGCAGTTTGAAATTCTAGACAACATTGTGGCAACATTGTTTTCCTGAGCAACTTTGTTGCACAGCAAAAATAATTCGAAAAATTTTTTTATATTGACAATTATTTCCTTTTTCCTTTTTTTTTAAATGCTTTTAATATACAATAAATATGTAAGTATGTATGTATAAACATTTGTATTTTATTCCAAATATTTGGAATTGCATTCCTTAATTTTTTTTTTTCGTATGATTTTCAAATATTGTTAATCAAACAACAGCAGTCTAAGACTAATGCTTGTAGAATTAGCATAAGCAGTAAGGAATGTAGTTGTGCATGCAACAATTTATGTAAATAGGTATGTATGTATGTACGTATGTATGTAAATGATACACTGCTGCAACTAAATCAAATAGTAGACACAGCAACTTTAAGTAGTTGTTGGCTGCTGCATCCAAAAACATCCACAGACGCAGAGAAAAACAAAAACTATAAAATTCCTTTTGGGGTCACTTTTCTAAAGAATGCGGAAATTTTAAAAAGAAATGCAAAAAAAAAAAAGAAAAAGAAAAACAACACGAAAAACATAGAACCACAATCTTTCGTTATTGTTGTTGTTATTGGTGGTGTTGTTGTTGCATTTCTTTTTACAGGAAAAATAACAGAGAGTCTGTATATGTTATAGACAGCGAAAGAAAGAAAGGAAAACAAGCAACAACAACATCAGCGACTTTCAAACGGAACAGCAATAGCAGCAATAAAAAGAGCATCAGTTACTATAGATAGGAAGGAGTTTTAAAACTTAAATTTGACTACAAATTAAAATGATTAAATTGGATCTTCTAAGGAATGTTCAGTTACTTAGTTAAGTTTCCATTGAAACTTCTTTATAGAAATCATTTTTATTTGGCCACAAATGGTAAAGGATGTGATACGAAATGAAAAGAATCGTAAGTTGGCTTATTAGACGCGAGCCCATGGTTCAAACTCTAGCTAAGACATCTCTAGCAAAATGAAATATGAAACAATCCTTCTTGGGTGGATTCCTCTCAGCAATTGCCATGAAAAGATTCTCAAAAAACTGTCTTTCGGAGTCGACTGTAAACTGTAAGTCCTGCCACTCATTATTAAAATTAACACACACAACATTGTAAGTAGTGTGAACAGCTTGGTCATAGTCCTTACTGAAGGGTTGTAATGAATCCTTTATTAAATAATATTTTACTTGTTGATTGAATACTATCGTAACTATTTTTTATTAAACTGTATTGAAATATTTAAATTCCTATAAACTTGTATAGGATGTACTACTATTACTCACACTGATGGTTGGCAATGATGGTATTACTGTATAGTATTGGCAATGGCGTTGATGATATTATTGATAATGACGTTGCAACTTCATCTCCTTGCATCTTAATGCAAACAAACAAATTGTTGTAAAGAAACTAACAATAGATTTCATCATAAAAACTGTTCACAGAAGAAAAACACAAGAACTACAATGTATAGGAAAACAAAAACAAAAACAAAACCAAATAATTTACCTTTTCAGAAATGCAGATATTGATGAAGAAAGAAAAACATTCCATCCATCCACGTCGTTTACAGTCCAGGCAACCATTGAAACGTCAACTGTCCGTCTGTCTGTCTGTCTGTCCATTTCACCAAACAATTCAAAGTTTTCAATTTTTTTTTTCGTTCTTTTCTTTTTTCTTCTCTTAAATAAACAACAAACAAATAAACAAAATTAAACAAACAACAGCAACAGCAACAGCAACAAAAAGAAACATCTAATATACATAAACAGATCGTTAAAGAATGGAATCGTATTTTAATTTGTCAAGTTTATATACTAAAGGAAGGTAAAGGTGGAAAGATGGCATTACAATACATTCAACCGGGCCGCAACTACGAAGCTAAACGGAAAAATTATGGAGTAAAAATTCCTTCAATCTGATAGTTGGCTTTAGTTTCTAACTTTCCATATCCAAGGCTTTGACAGTTCTATGGAATTATGTGTTAAGTTGCTGAAGGCTTCTGTTAGATAAAAAATAATTTAGATTCCGATCAATAAAACGTTTTCAGTCTTTAATAGGTTCTAACAAAATTTTTTACTGGATTTCTTGGATATCCATTTTCAAACAAGGAATTTTTCTTTAACTTTCCTTCTTCAATCCTTAACATAGCGTTATTATTCAGAAAGTTGCAAATAATCAGCAGCAAAAAGACAATTACACTCCTCGCTGTCCTTTTGTCTTCAAATTTGTTTTCTGGTCTCTATTAGACACGCTAATATAGTCGCCGTAGTCTAGTAGGTAGTGTGTTGGCTTAATAGACAAAAGGCCAGCGTTCATATCCCTGGTATCCTCTCAGCAGATTTCTGGCAAAAACTCTGAGAGCAAATAAAATTGCCATGAAAAGTTTGTCAAAAATCTGTCGTTCGGAGTCGACTTTAAACTGTAGGTCCCGCCACTAATGTATAAAAATTAACACACACAACATAAGTGGTGTGTGAAGCTAGGCCGTAATCCTGACTGAAGGTTTGTAATGGCCAATTATGTAGGTATTAGACACTCTATGAAGTTTAAATGTTCTAAGACCAGCTTGTCTGTTAAGTTTTCTGACAAAAGACTCGCAACATTTCACTTTCAGAACCATTTTTCTTCCAAAACTAAGACTATTAGTAACGGTTATTACTTTATTGAATTACAGTAAAAGATATGCACCTAGAAATATGTTCAAATTATTTCGTGCTCACTCCTCACAACGACATTATTAACAATCTTATAGGATTTTGACAAACTAACCAGTTTCCGGAGACTCAGCAATAGAATAGAAGATACGTTTTAGAATGAAAAGCTTTTTACAGCTGGTGGACATCGTATAGCCCATTACTGGAAACAATCTTTAACCTTCTAAGTATACGACTGGGTGGCCAATGAGAACAGTGTGCTATTATGAGGGTAAATCCAATATGCCGATGACTTTTTGAATAAAACCCACGTTTGTTCAAACTTTTGACGAGATTATATCAAGATTTGACGAGATTATTTGTTTGGGAGACAGCTATTATGAGGGTAAACCCAATATGCCCATGACTTTTTGAATAAAACCCACGCTTATTCAATCTTTTGACGAGATTTATCGAGATTATAAAGGAGATTATATCAAGATTTGACCAGGGAGACAGTTATACCATTGGAATGAAATCAAATTAATAGGCAAGATTTGGAAACAAAACATAGGCTCTATTCGGAGAGGGGGCAATTTGTACCCCAATTCGTGGATGTTTGACATGTTTAAACCAATTTTATATTCAAATCATGCCAGAGTCTGCAATTATTGACTGGCAAACAAAATTAAGCAGAGTGTTAAGAGTATTAAAATTTTGATAGGACTCAACTAATAGGTAACTTTTCTCAGAAATGGCTCTGTCCTTTAGTTAAGAGGTGGCAGGAACCATTTAGAGAACTTAGTGGATATAATTTGCAAATACATATCGTTTCTAGGTAACAAAAGAAACCACTTTTCTTTTGCTACAGTATTGTTTACAAAATAAAAACTTTTTTTTTACCGAATCTAACTTTATAGACAAGTTAGTTTGAATATAAATAAACAATACCTTTGAATATCTGTTTACAATCAATACTAAAATGTTGGTTGATCAGCATGGAATGTTCGAAAAAGTTGTTCGAAATCATTGTCGCATAACTTCACAAGACTTTTAATAATTATCGACCAACAAAAAGAAAGAATGCAACACGATATGTTGAGACCTTTAAAATAAATTTCAAAAAGAAAATCGAAAATAATCGAGAGAGAGAAAAAAAACCGAAGTGTTAAATGATAAAGTATGTCGACTACAAGGTTTTTTTCGTTTACGGTTTTTTTTCACTTCTTTTTTACATCTTCTGAAAGCATAGCCAAAGCAACAGAATGAAAGAAAAACATATAGAAAGACAGACGGACGGACGAATCGACCACTAATGGAGTTAACCAACCAACTAAATAAGAGTATTACTAATGAGGAGACCTCAGCCCTAAAACCCTTTTTGAATGTTTGTTGTGTGTTGTTGTCTGTGGTTGGGTGCATAACTTTCAAGTTTAACTTTCATTCAATGGAAGAATCAAAATTGAATGGAATCAAGTCGAATCGAGTTGAGTCGAGTCGAGTTGAAACGAATCGAATGAAATTATTATGCAGTGTTGTGGGTATAGAGAAGGGACAGCGACAACGACTGGTTAAATGGATCAATGGTATGGTTTGTTGGCTGGTTGGTAGGTTGCTTGGTAAACTGACGGTATGCTAAAGAGTTAAATTCTGACGCCACTTAAACAACAGCATTCTCATTATTATGATAATGATCATGATCATTGTCATTAACACAATAAATGCATAAATGAAATGAACGGTGTTTTTCTGTTTTCTTCTTTATATTGTTTTTTCTTCTTCTTCGTTTTAAGACTAGGTTGATTATATTGGCCTAATCTATTGTCGGCCTAGTTGCCATTAATTATAGAACACTGACAATTAATAGTTTTCGGATTCAATAAGTTTTTAATAAATTTTTCCTCTTTCTTTCATGTAATCAGTATGGAATTCGTTCGTATTCATCGTATGCATAAATAAAAATGGAATTATGAATGAAAAAAAAAAATAAAGTATTTAATTTAGGACTCTATTGGTTTACCTTTTCGTAGCTAATATGAAGCGATAAGATCATCACTAAATAAAGATTTCATATGATAAGATGCTGTCATATTTGTTATTCTATTATTGAATTTAAGCACCATAATTTATACAAAAATCGTTTTTAAGAAGGGGGCGGAGAACATGCATGGAACACGTTTATCACTAAATTATGTGTGATTTACTGTAGCCATTTTCGAACTGGCTATAGCCCGTATATTCCATTGAAACACGATAGGTGGCGTTAGTGATATAAAAATTTTAATAGATCTTCTTGGCCAATTTAAATACTTATTTACTTACTTATTTAATTGGTCATTACAACCATTTAGTCAAGATTTCTACCTAGCTTCTCACACCACCTATATTGTGTGCGATAATTTTTTCCATGACTGGCCTGGACCTACAGTTTAGCATTGACATCGAAGCGACAGATTTTGGAGAAACTTTTTCATGGCAATTTTATTTACTCTCTGAGTTTTTGCCGGAAGACGGGTGAGAGGAAGCCGCCAGGGGTTGAACTACTAGTCAACACACTACCTATTAGATTACGACGGGAGGCAATCAGTACTATCCGTAATAAACCAACTACTTATGGTTGCTAGAGTTGTTGCCAGAGGATTGCTAAAAGGATGTCGCTGAAAAAATGTTTTTCTCATATTTTGTTTTCGTTCAAGTTTGAACCTGGAGTTCGACAACGGTAGACTGCATTGCTGTTTATATTCTTAGCACAGACTTAATAGAAATATGAAAACATTTTCAATCCTTCGACTATACCCAGAGAAAGATGCAAATAGTTTGAGGGAAAATGTAGAAGGATTACTATGATCAAGTGTTACTCGCCTGATATATGGGAAGACAAGCTAGAACGAGGGACATGATGAATATTCAAAAGAAAAAACCTGTTAAAGGATTTGATACTTTGTGCAACGACTAATAACGGAACAGCAAACCCTGATTCCCATCGATATTAGTGCATAGCATTAACACCTTAAACGAATGCATTCAATTTTATCATGACCATGAGAATAATTTTGACCTTTAATTGATTGGTATTTCAATTTCAACCATATCATGCATCCAACGACTGTTTAACCGATATCTAACGACTAATTTCACATATACGAACACGTTCTCACACTCTCACGAAGCATGCAACACTTGAATTACAAGTGTTTTCGTTTTTGTTTTTGTTGTTTTATGACACAAAACGATTGTAGCATATGATAAGAAGTAGAAAAACGAACGTAACTCACATAGTGTACATATGTATGGTACGTACGTTCGTAGAAATGTTGAAACTCACTGCTAAAGATACTTCGATTGATAGATAGACAGATAGATAGATAGATAGATAGATAGTGGGACAAACAAACAGTTTACGTGTGTATCGAATGGAATGCAACCAATAATCGCTATAGGAAGTGCAAAATTCCTCAATAGGCAACAAAAAGTAGGTAAACAGAAACGTATAGAAGAAACAGTATGAATGTAATTTGTTTGTTTGTTTGTTCACATGATGGGAATTTCTATTTTTTTTTTCCTCTTTACCTTGATTAACTGTTAAATACGAAACTAAATAATATTTAAGTATGTTGAAAACAAAAGATACAGAAACACATACAAAAACAAATTTTTCAATGATTTTTTTTATGATTATTTGCCTAATCGTGTTGGTAGTTTAGTTCACACAGTTTTAAATAAATCCTAAGGATTCCTTAGAATATTCTAGACATAATGCTCGCATACATTGCATTTGGATTGTCGGCAAAATCATCAATTAAATTTCCTAGAAAATCTCCCAAAAGGAACAGAAAAGAAAGAAAACCTAAAAACGAAAATTTATTAAGAAAATCACAGTTTGTTTTAAAGCTTAAGTGGTGCACCGACTATTGCATATCGATCGATAAAAGTGTTAAGGGTGCCTTCAAAATATCCTCAATACACAGATGACTGTGGCCATATCATTTCAATGGTGAGATAGTAAAATTCCTTTTTTTTAGTTTTTTTTTGCTTCTTTTTCGTCATTATGTTCGTTCATGAGTCCTTTTAGTGTTTAAGTGTTTATTTGATTTCATTGCTGGATACTTTCCTAATAAACAGAATCATTTTTATTATTTACACAACCACCAGTTATTTATTGTTTTGGTCTGATATGATGGTGTTGGTTGGCGAAAGATCAAAGCACCGGAAATAAAGACAATAAAACTGTAAAAAGAAGAAAGTATTTTAAAAAATTATGAAATTCAAGTTGACATTGAAAATGTGTCCTTTTTTTGTGAGAATTATTGTATAAGTGTTGTCCTTTCCAAGAAAACTTCTAAGCCTATTAGCCTGTTTTCAGGATTTCCATGAAAATATCATTATCCTTTATGCCCCTACACCTTTTTGGTGCAACCTACCGCCGCACGATTAAAGCAATTGGATTGAAGAAAGTAAAAGCGTATGAAAAATTGTTCTTGGAAACTTGAAATTTTCCTCAAAATATATATTTGAGATGCATTTTTTTTTATGGTAAAACTGTAAATGTTTCTCACGGATCTTTTTAAGATTTTCCAAGAAATCGAAGAAAGAAAAACACCCAGAATACTTAAGCATCGTACACATAAAAGTCGGCCACACTACAGAAGTATTTGCCGCAAACCCTTTTGGCAACACTGTATTTCCTTATTGTCCTTTTTTTTGCTTGATAAAATTACCGTTATTCTGTAGGCGTGTTGTGAACAATGCGAAAAGACCATGACCCTAATTGCAGTTGTAGTCTAAAAAGGCTCACACCTTATTGATAATGACTTTGCACAGATAAGGATAAACTTTTATGCTAATTTATTCCTAATCTTCCTAAGATCTTCTTCACTGGAGGAAGCAGGAGTGAGGCGACTTTCAAGATCTTTTGTTTGGAGAATAAATTTTATAAATTCTAACACCCTGACAAGTGCAGCCACTGCCCTGATCAACTTCTTCGATGAGTTTGGTGGAATTCAGTCAGTACAGGGACTGCGCTATGCGTTCTCAAGTATTCTTTGGTAATCAAAGCCACTACTTCAACCTAACCTAACCTGTCCTAAAACCATAGTGAAATCCTTTTCGCCTGCAATGGTATTCTGACCAGGATTACTCGAAATTAAAATTCTCAACATCAGTTTTGAGATAAAACGTAGAATTATTCTTGCAAACAGATGCTATTTTGACCTATGCGAACAATTAAAAACCAGGATTTTGCCTCTATAAAAAATTATTCAGTCTATGGATGCTTGCACAGGCAGATGAAACTATTTTAGAAAAAGATTCAAGGAAAGATTTATGAACTCCTCAGCATTGGCAGAGAAATCTGTATCGCATGAGCCATAAATGAATAGTAATGCTGATGACCCAAGGGTATCAAGCAAATAATCTCAGAACAATTCACAGAAGATGCTGTCCAAAACTTGGAAATATCAAATTGAGGAGAACCTCTTAACGCTTATATGTTGAACTAAATCGATTTGCTCTCTTTAGATGGCAATGGAACTACAGCAAGAGATGATACTCAATAGTTATAGATATAAAGTTCGTAGACACCAAATTGCTTGTTTCGAACTTTGACTGTCTGGTCAGTATCCCGTTTATCTCACTTAAGATTGAAGTAGTACTCATAGAATCCTACATAGACTATATTGAAGACTTCTGAACTTACATTCAATTATTATGCTTCAAACAATAGTGAAATTCTTAAAATTCCTTAAACATGACAAACGATTAAATTCTTTTAGATCTCTGCCGCATTCTTATATTATATTACCAAAGGCAGCGGAATGAAAGGAAGACTAACAAAAAAAAAAAAAAAAAAAAAAAAAAAAAAAAAAAAAAA
>QOCX01000111.1:123539-142701 GCA_005959815.1 Sarcophaga bullata
ATTACAAACACTTCAGCCTGGGATAGCCTACACTTATAAGGGAAACTAGTCTTGAATCTAGTTTCTTGTTTTTAAGAAGTTCCTTACTTGAAGATTTATTCTCCCAAGTTGAGATTTAGGGATGTGAAGACCAAATTTTTCAACCATCCGGGAAACTATAGGACAGCTTTATGTCATTCACTTGCCACAGATCCGCGGCTCTCATTTTAAGGATACTAGATTTGATTACTAACTAAGACTCACCTTAAATACAGAATCTTTCACATTAAAAACTACGATAAAAAACTACAACTTAAATGCAAATATGATGCTGCAAATATTGCTCTGTTTTGATGATTTTTCTCTGTTTTGATGATTTCGTAGAAAATTATTCCACCCATCGCATCATTTAATAGCTGACATTTAATTCGTTTTCAATTCACCTCTTTTATTATAGCATTTATGCTTATTTATGATTTTTAATAGAATTTTTTGTCCAGACAAAATATGTTCTTCGTTCATATCTTTTTGTGATCTCGCAAATAAGACAAAAAAAAATTCTTTACATAAAAATAAAAATAAAAACAAAAAAAAAGAAACGTTCTACAGACAAAAATTTTTGTTCGAATTACTTTTTTTTTCTGTTGTATCTGTATGTAGTACGTATATTGGTTTCAATAAAATTTTAGTTCCTTTTAAATATATTTTAATGTATTTATACATTTTAAATTAGATAACAGAGAAACGTTTAACGAATACATAAAATTAAATCTTTTTTTTTTTTGTGAGCGTAAAAATGTAATCTTAAATACCTTATTTTATTAAAAAAAAATTGAATCATTTTAGCGAATTTTTAATAACTTTTTTAAAAATTTTGTCGACGAATACTATTAATCTTGGCTTCCTGTATAGTAGTATTATCAGCCAAAAGTAGGGTATTATCCTTATAATTATACCTTAATACTGAGAAAAGTCCCCTTTATATGTATTCCCTTACAAACGTAGTTGAGAGTCGACAGTATAAATTCTTTTCTAACGCCTCTGTAAACTGGACATAGAAAATAACTAAGACTCTCGTGTTGCATATCGATGAAAAGAAAAACACGATGTTTTGCACATTCCGACACTTTTTATTATAGTTGCCGGGAAAATGGTCATTTCGTACACCAATTTAATTAAAAGTCGAATTGGAAAAAAAATTCGGGCGTGAATTAGTCTAAAAATAGTTTAGAACTCATTAGACTAATCCATAGCCATAATCACAACAGTACAGAATGAAAATAAAGGTAATGACACCAAATAAAGGAGACATTTATTGTTGTTAAACAACTTTAAATAAATATCTTAGGCAGTGACCAGAACTCAGCCTTAATTATTGTTTTTAGTCTTTTATTAATATTGGTCATACACTCAACCTTAGTACACTACCAAGGAGCAAAATATTCGAATAGGATATTAAAGAAGAATTCGGTTTCACAAATGTTTTTAAATTTCCAACAAAAACGTTTGAAAAACTATACAAAACATTTTCTATTAACAATAATTTTTAATTATGTGTCTTTCTGGTAACTATGTTACTCGATAGGTTATTTTACTTACTAAAAATGTAGCATAACTTAGGGATTTAACAAAAAATGCAAAATATCCCAACAAACATAACAAAGGCGTGTGTGACACAAATGTAAGTTTGGCTTCAAAGCCTTTCACACTGAGTGGTTTAATGCAAAAGTTCGTATTAATGTTAAAACCATAATTAAATGTTAAAACCATAATTAAAGTAACGTTAAAACCATAATTTAATGTTAAAACCATCTTAAAACCATCGTTTTTTGAATTGGTTTTATGTAGGTTTTATAAAATACAACCTTGTCTTCGATGTACTAAATCATAGCTACCAACATTGAAATGTTGAAAACAGCTGGAAAAGAAAAAACAAAAAACAAAACAAATACACTTAAGAAATACAGAAAGCCGGTATATAAAACTACTTGGTTTCCAAGCACTTCTTCACTTTTTATAAATACATCCACTATTTTAAAGTATTCTTTTACAATATTTAGAATAATTTTTGTTCATTTCTTTATTTTTCTTATTTCTTTATCTTTTTCTTAAACAAAAACAGCTGGTTGCAGTCATGAATGTTATGAATATTGAAACTAGATTTAAAAAAAATTTTAGTGTGAACGCAAAATCAGTGATTATGGTTTTAATGTTAAAAGAATGTTAAAAGCATTTTAATATTAAAAGAATATTCCCTAAAAGGGTAGGATGAATACAGCACCTTTAGATTGGCTCAATTTTTTTTTTTTGTATATGGCTGAGATCTTCGAAAAGTAACTGAAAGCCGGGTAACAACTGAAACCTAGATCTGCCAGTGGTTATGTGGAAGAACATTTATCCTTTTCTAATAGAGACTTTTGTGAAATGATTGCATCTTTCTAATAATAAATTCCATATCATGATTTAAAGCAAGAGGAGACTATTGTTCAGCTCTTTTGCTATTGTCTTATTCCAGACCTTCATTAAATGTTCAGGCGATTATTCAGTATTAGTTGATAAATTCAATAAATCAAGTTTTGACACAAAATTTTAAAAATGTTCAATTTTGTTGTAGCTTTATACAAAATCTATGACTGATTGTAAGTGAATAGAAAATAAATTGTTGAACTTATAATGAAGTACGATATGATAAAGTTGAATATCTAAATATACATTGAAGACCGCTTGGCTAATAATTATAAGCGTGCTATAGTGAAGAGAGTTACAAACGAACTGTATGCGTGATACAGAGTTTAAAAAAATAGTACCCCAAACATTTGTTTTATCAATTGTTTTTTATATATACGGTTTTTTAAAACCGTAAACAAACTGCTATCTTGTGGAAAGCTTTTGGCCATTTATAAATAACATTTGTTTTTATGGAAAATTTATTAATACGTTCTTTAAATTTTGTAGCTATCGATAACTCGTGCAGAATGTATATGTTTTACAATTCTTTTTTTTTTTTTTTGTTTGTGGCGCTAAAATTATTCCTGTCACGTCGTCCCTAATGATAATTCATATAAATTTGATTCTGTTTTTGGTTTTGTTTATAATTTATCGATTAGTTATTTAGTGTAGTAGCCCAAAAAGATAATCTGGTTAGTACACGGGTAGTTTTTATATAAACAAAGTGGTTTTATCATTTGTTTTTTTTTTGTTGTTGTTGTTGTTTTTGTTGATATCAAAGTTCTAGTTCTTTAAGCGATAAGCGAATGTCATTTTATTTATAATTGGAATATTTAAATTTTTATTTTCAATCTTCTGTTATTTAATATTTTACCCTACACAAGATAAGATATAAATAGACGACTGTTCAAATCATTCGTTGGGATTATTGTTTGACGTATTCTATTTACTATTACAGTGAAATAAAAATACGAAAATAATGGCTGCTCAACGATCTATTACTGGCTGTTAATTTCGTCTTATACGTATATAGTGGAGTTTCTTTCTTGGATGTTTTTTCCAAAGATGTTCTCTTATCCTGGATAATAATCATGTTAATAAACATAAAATATGAGCCTTCCATAACTTCAAGCTAAGTTCCTAACTTCCTTAATTGAAGGACTGTATAGAACCATTGTGGTTCTTTTAATTATAAGTTGTAAGGTGACTACAAGATTAACTGATCCCCAGCTAGGCCTGCCAACTATGCTGTGAGAATAGTAAAGTAAATATCAACCGCTTCTCAGGAGTCTGACCCTACTTACGATGCTTCTAACCTGGAGGACAGACACTCAATGTGCCTTTGCACGGAAACCTACCACTCATGTCTGACTCCAAGAAGACCTAACCTATCTTGCGATATCAAAGTCACGAAGATCAGCTTACAATAGGTGAAAAATATTTTGATTTAACGATTTGGTATATAAACAAATACGCAATTCCGATATAAGGGGAAATTAAAAAACAATTATTCATTTTAATAATCGATAGCTACTAGTTCAAGTGATCGATAAATCAAAATTTCCTACTACAAAGCTCTCCTAAGTCGACCATGTTTACATTTCTTTTGACTTGTTTATGTTTTATTTCTACTATGCTATGACAATTTACTTTTTGTTATTGTTATTCTCATTAAATACTGAAGACGTGCAGTTTTTGACATGACGATCGAATACAAAATCATCATTAAAGCTACATCCAAGCAATTTATAAACGGCATGTGTACATTATTTTGGGGAGTATATGACGTTCGTTCCATTAATAAACCAAAATAATAAAAGAGAAGCAGAGAGGGCAAAAAAGTCGGCTTATTATCAGTAAAACCAACAACAGCAACTATCACAACAATTACCATAAAATTTAACACAATTCACTACCGAACGAATAGAACATATACAAAAAGATTGAGGAAGAAATACAACAACAACAACAACACCATAAATAAATAAAATAAAGCAGACCCAGGCAAAACAGAAACAAGACAATAAAAAGGAAAAGAAAGTCCGAATCCACAAATCTTAATCACAGAAAAACAAATTGTTGTTTGTGTTTTATGGTTTGTGTTTGTGTTTTTGTTTCTGTTTCAGTTTCAGATTCGGTTTCACTTGAGTTGAGTTAATAATTTTATTTATAATAAATAAATAAAATAAAATAATTTAGATTGTTGTATGAGCTAGTAGCAAATAAGAGTAGATTGTTTTTATTTTTGTGCTTCTACAATTGTGTTTTTGATTCTACTGCCAAACAAGTTGTAGATGAAAATCCGTAGCTCAGTGAATTTACTCTATTGGACATTTAGTCAATCAGTTATTGGGTGCTCTTGAACATCAAACACTCGCTTAACCGTCCATAATAGTGAAATAATTTATAAAACGGATATTCATAATACGAATAAAATTAAAATAAATATTCTTTTAAATTAAATAAAATATTTTTTTTAATTAAAAACCAGTATAAGCATTATGTCTAGTAGTTTAGCCCGTTTGCGTTTAATAACCTTTGACGTTACCAATACTCTGCTGAAGTTTCGCACCAGTCCCGGCAAACAATATGGAGAAATTGGTGCCCTCTTTGGTGTCTTATGTGATAATGATGATTTAGCGAAAAGTTTCAAATCTAATTGGTGTGTATTTGAAAAAAAAAATTAATTTTGAAAATATTTTAAAACAAAACAAAATATTATCGCAGGCATAAAATGAATCGTTTATATCCAAATTTTGGCAGAACCTCAGCTTTAATGGATTGGCAAAAATGGTGGCGTGAATTGATATCACGTAAGTGTACAATAATGCTTCAATTTAAAGTCATTAGAAAAATTTAAAAGAAAAATTAATTTTAATTAAAAAATTGCTAAACCTTGCATGCAAGCACAATTTTTGAAACATGGTTGGAATTTAAATTTAAACTACACAGATTTGCTTTTTGTTATCGAATATTATAAATCATATTTAAAATTCGAATTTAAACTTCAATCCCTACAATTTCAAAAAACAAAATTGGAAAGAAAACCTAATTAAATTATTTTCAATATAAAAATAATTAAATCGATTGTTCGTTAAGGTAAAAAACTGATCTCATTTCGATATGATTACCAAAATCTCATTAGTTGACATTCCTGAATGATAAAAACTCGAAAAACTTCTTTGAAATGTGAAAATACTGCAGTCAATTAGTTTAGACAGGGATTCTACTGCTGGAGCTCTCTCCTATTATAAGTATTTCAGTAAAAACCCTACAATTCACTGAAAAGATATTCAAAGTACCAGAATTTGTTTTCATATGTTCGAAAACTTGTTTCCATTTTGAATATAATTTCATTGCTCAGAGGAAAACACATCGCTATTTGAAATAAATAATTTTAAAATTGAATTGTAAAGAATTTTTCATCAACACATTATGGATAAGAGCTCCATTACTTGGTCTCATGTATGGTCCTTATACATAAGAATTTCTCTAACCAATAATGAAGATTTGTTAGAATTGCGTCTGACCTCGCATTTTTCTAAAAGAACACAAATCGTCCTCTGGCTTTCTTTAGAAAAATTATTTCTTGTTAATAATACCGCTTTTAGGGACCTTCAGATATTCAAACACAACTATTTTTCCTCTAAGTTATCGCAAGTAATAGATATTTCACCACCAGTCACTATCTGCTTCTGAGTTAGCCTTCTTGCGATTCAAATATGACATTAACTCAGGGGGGATGAGACACAAATTCATTATTAATCAAGCGGGTTTATGGGTTTCATACCCAGAGGAAAGAGAAGTTTTTCATTTAGTTGTTGACATTGTCAACAATTGATTCTCCCGAGAGGAGTGCATCTGAGGCTTCAAATTTATCCAAAGAAAATCAAAAAAATATGAGCAGAATCGACCTCTAAGATACCAGGTGAAAAAAAACAAATTTAAAGGGCTGGTGATTTCCCATTTACTGAAGAAAAAAACTGGTTTTGAAAGCTCAAAAACAAAAATAGGTGAAGAAAGATTTTTTAGAACAAAATCAAGTATCCCTCCAACTAAGGTATTGTGATCTAATCGCAGGACTAAATGTTATGAATTGTACATTATGAACTTTAAATTAACTTATTTGTAATAAAGAATAATCAAGACATTGAAGCACACCGGGTTTTGGCATTGATTAACAGTTTTATTTAATCTAATATGTCTAAGAACTATTATTAGCTTGAAATCTTATCAGCGATATCTATTTACAGATGGTTAGGCGACAATATTATTATCACACATGTTTTTTATTATTTTTCTTTGTGGAAATCTCCTCATACGAAAGCAATACAGTTTGTAATCAGATATGGTGTGGAATAATTTGGTTGATTTATATCGCAAAACAAGTGACACAGATTGATTAAAAAGAATTTGTCAAAACATAATTAGCAATAAATAAAGATAATAGACCGTAAATATATTTGGCAAATTATATTAATATGTCAGATAAAATGTGATAAAAATGTTACTACAAATTAAAACTATTTAATTCAGGCAAAAACGTAATCTTGTATAATAAATGTGGCGGTATACACTTTACTATGACATGTTGTTTGCATGTTCATTGGCTAGACTTTGATCTCTTTTCAATTAATTTTAAAAATATACTTTCGTTTAAAATTATTTCTTTAATAAATAATAATTCAACGTAAATGCTTTACTTTTTAGATTACGTTGATAAGCTTAATACAAAATATAAAGTGTACACAAAAAAAAAAAAGAAACAATTATTTTATCATACAATTTAAGTATGTATTGTATGTACATTGTATAGGTCAAAAGGACCCGTTTAAATACAAATATGCATCATGTTGTTGTTCGTTTAAAATCGAAATCTTATTACTAAAAAAGAAAACGGGGACAATCGTATTTAGTCAATATCACAGGATAAACCAAAATCCATTAAGCAAAATATCTTTACTACACTTAATATTATCAATAGTTGATACATGCTTCCTTTTTTTTTCAATACAAAATGTTATTACTCATATTAAAATTAATTTTTTTTACTTTAAGACACATTCGATGAATGCGGTGCCAGAATACCCGATGAAAAAATTGAAAACTTTAGCAATCATCTGCTGGATCTTTACAAATCAACATCCGTATGGGAGCATTGTAATGGCAGCATAGATTTGCTTAACTACTTGCGCATGCAACAACAATTGGGCAAAAAAGAATCACCAAATCGCCAACCGCCTTTTGCAATGGGTGTTATTGCAAATTTCGATCCACGTCTAACGATTCTATTGAAAAATCTAAAAATGGATCATTATTTTGATTTCATATTAAATTCATACGATTGCAAAGTGGAGAAACCCAGCAGAGAAATTTTTGACATGGCCATTAAGCAAGCTGATATGAAGGATCTCAAACCGGAGGAATGTCTGCACATAGGCGATGGGCCCACAACAGATTATATGGCAGCAAAGGCCTTAGGCTGGAATGCGGCATTGGTGCATGAAAGAAATGCCCAATATTTAATGCGTAAATATGGTGAAGATAGAATTGATAGGAATTTTCTATATCCCAGTCTATTTGATTTTCATAAAAAATTAGCTAATAATTCTATATATTGGTAGTTAAGCTTATTGTTATTGTATGTGTTTGTGTTCCAAATAGAAATTCATTTCATTGTAATTTTTTTTTTATATATGGCGTTATATTAAAATAACTTTTAAATAAAAACTAATTTAAACAAAACGAACATGGTTCGGTTCATTAACTAACTAAATAACGAAATTACTTTTGGGGTTTAATATCTGCCAAAAGTGTTGAATGTTTTTCGAAAAGTTCTACTAAAGGATCTTGGGGTTTATTGTATTCACGATCGTATTCCACACCTATTGCCCAAAGGGATTCCAAGTCATAGGATTCTCTAGTGGCAGGTGAAAATATATGCAGGGCTATGTTACCCAAATCCATGGCCATCCAGTCGCGACTTTTTTCGCCTTCAATTTTGGGCAGAATATCTCCTTTTCGTCTTTTGATTTTATACATGCGTCTAACAAACTCCGCCATGGCCAACATGTGGCGATAACTGCGTCCGCTGCATACTGCCAGATAATCAACGTATTTCAATTCCTTTGGTACCGAACACACAAAAATATCCTCAGCGTTTTCACGGCGTAAGACATCTACTAAATCTTCAATATCGAATACTCCAGTAAGGCCTCCTTAAAAAAAATTAAAGATATTTGCGAATATTTAAATCATAGATGTCGTGCCATTTAAGACTAGGAATTGTTATGGAAGTGTAGAACTTTTCTTATGGAATTGGTGAGAAATAAATTCTTATGAAATTAGGTGAGAATTTGATGTAATTAGGTTTTAGAAATGAAAAAATTATGAAGCAAGTTAGCATATTTTATAAATTATTTTTAAAATTAAAAGGTTTAAACCAAACAATAATTGCACAATATGTTTTATAAAGCAAGAAAAGCTATAAATAAGGGAGAAAATACATTTTAATTGCAGAAAAACAGCGAAATGTTAAGATTAAAAATATTAGTAACAGCGAGTTTAAAGCATGCGCATTAGCACCAGTAAAATAAAAAGAAATGATTAAAAACGATTAATTGTCAGCGCCAATTTCAAACAAGATTTAGAAAGCATAAAATAAAATCCATATTTATTAAGTATTTGAATACACATTTTAAAACATATTGAAGTGTTAATACGATGGACGAAGGTTTTATCGAGTGCTACCTATACATCACCAACATTATATCGAAACCTTTCAATAACGCATGAAAGGATTAACGACCCATTGCGTAACTTTAATCATACGATTATTAACATAACAATTATATTGTGTCTTTTCATGTGACCGATGAAATTATGATCATTTATAATTTTTATTTATTTTTCTATAAAGACATTACAGTTAATGCCATGGTTTTAAAAAAACAATTTTTTGTGGCTTCTGAAAGAGGGTATTTAACTTGTATTTTTAATACTTCAGCATAATGAAGTCGCTGTATTCTAGTAGGTAATGTGTTGGATTATCAGACGCGAGCCAGAGGTTTAAAACCCAGCCCAGACATCTCAAACATAAACGAAATATGAAAAATTTTCTTTCGTCAATTTCCTCTCTGCAGTCTAAAGTCAAACACTTTTTGAGTGAAATAAAATTGCCATGAAAGGTTTCTCAAAACATCTGTCTTTCGGAGTCGACTTTAAACTGTAGGTCCACAGCTTATGGATAGAGTTATCACTCACAACAGGGACGATATGGGGAGCTAAGTCGTAATACTGCCAAAAGGGTTGTAATGTTGTTAAATAGTAATGTAAGCTAATTCAATAAGAGTAATTATTCATATTTATAGGTCTCGTAGTGGGCAAATAGCATCAGACAGAAATTTCAAGCTCAGAAACAAAATTTATTTTTGTAAAAAATGCATTTCAGAAGGAAACTGGTAGATAAATGTCAAGTACTAAGCAAAGATGTATTCTGCAACGAGTAGCATACCAAGTTTTGTCATGGCAACAGGGACATTTACAGACAGCCGTAGGTTAAGAATAACAGAACAATAATAATAATAATAATAATAATAATAATAATGATATGATTAGATTCCGTATCGACAATAAGAAAAACTTCCAATGTAAATAACAAACAATCACAAATTTTTACAAAACGAAGGCAACAAAATGCGTGCAATTGTATAATTAGTACAATGTCAGTCTTAAATTTGTATGATAAAATGATAATAAATAAATAAATCATACATGCTAATGGAGCATAATGAAGGCAATTGTTGAAGAACAATCAATAAATAACATTGAACATGTACTTACTTTTCAAATTCAAACCCACACAGGTGTCATCTACAATTTCATCAGATTCATCTTGCATCTGATAACGTTCTTTTTCTTCGTATATATCCAATATTTCTGGAGATTCCTCTTCTCGAAATACTTTAAACTTTTGGCTCATGGCCCCTGTTAAAATGTATTTATTTGACGACGCACTTGTAATTTTCTCTGGGGAGCCCTTTTCTTTTTCTCCATTTTCTTTGACTTCATTTTTCGGTTCTGGTTGTGAAAATTCATGATGAAAATATCTTACTATAGGGACACTTAAACTTTTGTCGTGTATTAAACGAAATAAACGCGAACTTAACATTTTTAAGGACACATTAATTTTATTATAAAATGAAAATTTCTGAAATTTACCGTTTTTTTCTTTATTTTACCGCACTTATTAGAAATGTCAAAAACATGTGTTTCTGTTATGATGTATAAAAACTACAGAGCAAGTAGTCAACGTAATTTTTAACAAAAATTGTGGTTGGCAATGCAAAAGTAAAGGAATTTGTTTAAGCAAAAACAATTTTATATTCTATTATTTCTTTATTTACATAATTTATTATAATTAAAATTACATTAATTTCTAAAGCTAAAAGCACTCGCAGCAATGACTATCGTCTTAATTTTATTTTCTAAAAAAAACACCAATAGAATAAGCTAACCGTCCTTAAAGGACAAGCTTCTATTTAGGCTAGAATTTAGGGCCATTGCAATTATTCAATTAATATCTAACCGGAGGATCTGAGATTCTCTAAAGGTTCTCTAAGTTTAAAACATATCTTTTTCTGCAGCAATCTTTATATTGGAGAAACTTAGAAAAGGATGTCAGAAAATGTCCTTTATGGAAAGAGGAGGGTAGGGATACATGAAAGATAGGCTTTTCCTCCTCCTTAGTTCCACAGCTCCTGCAGAAGTCATTCGACAGAATGCCAAGTCTTTCAACATACATTCCAAAAGAACAGTGGCTCATTAAAATCTCCATTGTGCGATGAACAGCTTTAGAACTTAAGGATGAAAGTGTGCCCTCTCCCTTTCCCTATATACAAGACTAGCAATATTGCCCATACCAAAGACTAGCAATATTGCTCGTAACTTGTTGCTTCTAACGAGACATTCATTTAAGAGGACGACCGTTGAAAAGACTTTCTTTACAGATTTAATACAAGCCTGGCTAACCGAAGAAATCAAGAGATTTTTAGGGAAAACCCCTTCACACATAAGCTTATTAATTGCCTTCATTCAGGTCCATATACTTCATTTTATTCTATATAATTATTAACAATTTACTGCCGATGTTTGCAGGCTGTATTTATTCTTACTGAACACTTTAAACTTATTTTCAAAACAAAAACATTAATTTTCTTTATTAAATTTATTTTTAATAATATTTTCTTTTGTGTTAAAGAAAAACAATTAAAATAAATATATTTTAAAAAATAGTTTAACTNAATTTTTGAGAGACAAAGGGGTGAGAAATATTTTCAATATATTCGAATAAATATCAATGAATATTAATAGCATGATAAAAAATTTTTTCAGTGGCATAATAAATAAAACAATTTTAATGAATGTGGCAAAATTTGAAAGTCTAAATTTAGACTGAATTTAATTTGTAAAGTATTTTATATACAATTAAACAAAAATATAATTTACTTTTGGAATAATTACAAATAACAACAAAACTTAAATTAAAAAGAAAAACTACAAACTAAAAACTAAAAAAAAAGAAAACAAAAGCGTTTGAAAAAAAGATGCGAAATAAACCTCTTTAGCAGATTTACAAAATCGATTGAGCAAATTATTAAAAATAATTATGAAAAATTGTTTCTTTCACTTTTATGCATTATTAAAGTAACAAAAATATAAACAAATACAGAAATTATATAAACAAAAAAACTGTTTAAACATATAAAAATGTTTCATATATATATATATAATATGTATGTATGTATGTTATACATTGTTTTTTAAGTTATTTTATAAGTTAAATTTTAGTGTATATAAGAGCAATACTTTTCTTCATTTTATTAGTTAGTATTTCTTTATTTTATGTCTTAGTAATGTTAGAGTTGTATTTTATTTTAATTTTATTATATTTTTTTTTAATCGTTTGATATTTATATGTATATATATAAATCCTTTTTTTTATCGTTATCGAGTTATCGTTTTATCTACCATTTGTATGGAATTAGACATTTAGTAAATAAACAATTAAAGCCAATAGAATATTTTAATTTAATAATATGTTAATAATGTTTTGGATTCTGTTGTGATTTCTTCTTGGATGAGGTTATCAGAGAAAGTATAAAGTAGAGGTTTAACAACAAATGATGATATTATAATGTAAGCTCAAAGCAATAGAAGATCCTCTTCAGCTTTTTTTAATTTATTCTTATCCCCCTGCTGATGACTTTGCTGCTGCTGCTGTTGTTGGGCATTATCTAAATTGTTAGTGGCTTGTATAGTAGGAAGATTTTCAGCTGCAGCTGCTCTTTCCTCAAGAAACTTATCAAATTCTGAACTGGTCACAGTTTCCTCTAGACCTTCAATTTCTTTCTGCAATAAGATACAAATAAAAATTATTAACAAATTTCCATTTCGTTATTATATTTATAAATTACTTCATATTGATTATATATGTTTGTATGTATATTACAAAATAAGCAAATAATATATAATTCTACAAATGTTATGAACAACTAAGAACTAAATGAAATGAAATGTAATGAGAAGGTGTCAAAATGAATGTAAAATACCGTAACTAAATTAGTAACTAAATTAAAATACAAACGAAAAACAGGAGAAAAATAATAAACTTTACTTACAGAGCTGCCTAACCATTCTTCCATTTCATCGATCTCATTTTCTTTAGCAGGCTTTTTAAGGTTTAACCATATAAATTTATAATTTAAAATAAATGAACATAAAATCCAATTTGGAAAGAAAATTTTTCATTCATTTTAACAAAATAATTTTTAAAAAGCCATTCAGTAGGAAAAAAAAAATAAATAAATAAAAAAATAAATATTATTTTAATTTGTTTTGTGGTAAAATAAATTGCCAATTCATGTATAAGAAGAACAAAAACAGAAATCATATTTGGTATATAAAGGAAAAATAATTAAAAGAAACATTAGTCTTTTTATAAGATTTATGACAATACTCACTTTTACTTACCGCCGGCAATATTGTTTGCCGGGACTTTAAAAGGTGATCTAAGCTGCCAGCGGTAGCATCTAATGTTGGAATGTCTTTCAATAAATCACTTTTGCTAAAAAAAACAAAAAAAGAAAAAGAAATTTGAATATATTAGAAAGAAGAAGCAATTCTATCAATTCGTTTAGCCAATAAAGATCGGGAAATTTTGTATACGAAAGTATAAAATTCTGAATCTTAAGGTGATGAGTATGCCATTCCTGAAGCCCCAGGTAAAACATTTCAAACATAGCGTTTGAAATAAAAAAAAAACTAAATTAAATTACTAGAGCATCAACTAACATAATATATAATATAATAATTTTTTATCAAAGCTAGAAAGATAAAATAGATAAAAGAGAAAAACTTACTTGGTGCCATTGGTGCGAGACTGAGCTAACATATCAAATTCGTCGGCATCCTTGGCTGTAGGTTTCGTTGTATTACTCACACCTAAAAAGCAAGTCATTTAATAAAAGCAATTCAATTTTTAAAACAATGTATTCTCTTATGAAATTACCTAAACGACTAAAACTATTTAATAAATCATCTTTATTACTATCGGGAAAATCTAATAGTTTTGGTGATTCGGCAGCAGCAGCAGCAGCAGCTGAGGGTACCGAATTTGTGGGTGGTGGTATACCAATAGCAGCTCCCAAAACAGCCGAAGGGGAAGTAACACCAGTGTGGCTGGCACGATTCTTTTCATAACGTTGATGGCGCAAAAATAAATTATTCAACTCATCATTGATGCGTAACAGTTCAGCGGTTAATTCATCATCAGTAACACGACCAATTAAATCCACAATACGTGATTGCATTTCTCTAATGAAATGTAGAAGAAAACAAAGCCAATAATGGAACGATACTGTTCTAATAACAAACTTACTTGCATGTAGCTGTTAAATCAGTAAGTAATTGATAATCATCGGGATTTTCTTGGCCAGGTTTGAGTTCGGTTAACATTTCACCCATAATCGACATGTTAACGGAAACAATTTCCAATTCAGAATGTAATTTAGCAATTTGTTCGGGCGACAATTGTGTGGGGCCAGCAGTCTTTGAAATGTGGTTAAAAAATAATTTAATTTTATTAAAATTTATTTAAAAAAGAAAAAAATTTTGCTTGAAAATATTACCGGCATACCAGCGGCATTCATTATGGGATGCTGGGGTGATATAGCAGTCGGTTGATTTAAAACTTGAGGTGGTGGCTGTTCTGGAACACTCTAAAATAAATTTAAAATAGAAAAAATGAATATTAGTTATTCATATACAAAGGAAAATTTTATATTTTCACCCTTTGTGGTGTGTATATGGGAGCCATATTCTCTGCATCGGGTTGGGGAAATTCGATGCCTTTATTCTTTAGCTCAGTGTACATTTGTATAACACCATTTAGATCGGGTTGATTTTTAAAAGCATCCGCCCATGTCTGTATTAAACTGAGTACTTTTTCTTGAACCACCATGGGTGGATCATTTTTGGGACCGATCAGCTTCACCAAATCCTGTATGAAATCTTTCTGTGCCACTAATACATGAAATGCTTTGCCACAATTTTTCACACAAGTTTCCAAAACGGTCAATGTAAACATTATCACTTGATTGTTTTTGCCAGCATTCTGTTGCAAACGTTTACGTATGGCTTTCATGGCATCTCGTGCCGTATCGGAAGATTCATTTATCATATCGCATATTTCCATATTCAGTGCCCAATTCTCTGAAGCTAAAGATGCATCGGTGGCTTGTTCTAATATTTAAAAAATAGAGAAGGAAGAGCATATAGATAAGCTTTTAGTTGTGCGATAATTGCAAAATAAATTGGAAAAACAAAATAAAAACCATTTAATCAGTTTTATATTCGTAGGTATTAAAATTAACACTTATTTAAAAGGAATGTTTAGCAATTAACACTTAAACAATATTATATTTAACACAATCATTACAGAATACCTATTTTCATTTGATTTAAAAGTACATTTTAAAATAATTTTCGATAATACAATACAATTTTTAAAGATTATTCCCCTGCAGAGAGCTTGGAAAGTCGTATCATTTACTATAGAAGATTGGAAATATCGATTCTCATTATTTTTCCTATGTGGGTATACTCGGTTCGAACATATATTTTCCTGCTAAGGACAGAGAAACGATAGAGGAGTCTATCTAGATTAGCTTTGATTACATAAGATGTGAACGATTCTTGCAGGAGCATATTGTAGAAAATATTGCCGCTAGATTAAGCCACAGTATGTGTACGTTCCCTGTATTGGGAACAATTGTAAATGATAACAGTTTGTTATCCCCAACAATAATATTAAGTTATATAATTAAACATGCAATGTCCTCAGTACTCGTTTTACCATTTTTTTACATTTTGATGACACATTTAATGAGTAAAATTAAAAATGAAAAAGAAAACATTTCATGCCGTATCATATCATGGCCTGTATCAAGGGTATTCACCTTCATATGTTTTTGTTATTGCCATATAAAGTGAAAAAATAATTAAAAATGTCAAATGAAATTGTTCGGATCGATAATCTTGAAATATTTTTTTTCAATTAGACTTAACAAATTATTCAGCAGTAAAATGACAAACGACGACATCACAAAGATTAGAATTTAAATTGAAAATAAAACCAAACAAATAAGATCTTAAGAAACAAGAGCCGCATTGTTTTTAAATTGTTTCATGCTACAAATGGTTTTAAAATTGTTTGATTTATTTCTGGGCTGAGATAAGAAAATTTCAGATCATATCCGAAGCAGATGTACATATGTATGTATGAATTGTAGTAAATCTAATTTAAAGTATTTTTCGTTTCTGGGAATGCTGGTAAGTACAAAATACTTCTGCTTTTAACATGTTTAACATGCTGCAACCTTTCCGACCGTTTTCTAAACCTGTGCTCTAAGCACATCAAAACTTATGTTCGTTTTTTAGCTCACCGACAACTAAATTCGTTAATGCTTACATAAATCAGAGTTAATGGTTAATATATCTTTAATTCATTTAAAACAGACCACAAAGATATAATTTTCATCTTATAAAAATGACGTTAAGCCAATGTGTTTCTCTTCAATAGCCGTACCTCACATTTTTTTTAACTTAATCAACAAGACAGAAACTGCGATGCAGTTTTATCACACTTGATATAGCCTCGCTCCAAAGATTTTATGGTCCCTTGTCTATCAGTTCATGTTCATATCCAACATTCTATAACACTTTCTTGCCTATTAACCACCCAACTTCACATCACAGTTGCAATCAGCATCATACTGAAAACTTGTGCTACCTTTAGCTATCATAAAACTAATGTATATCGCCGTAGTCTATTTAAGTAGTGTGTTGGCTTATTATGAGGCCACGGTTCAAACCCCAGGTTAAACATCTCCAAGAAGACGAAATTTGATTATTTCTTCGCTAAACTACTTGTCAGCAGTTTTCTGGAAAAAATTCTGAGAGCAAAAATAAATTTACCATGAAAAGTTTCTCCAAAACCTGTTGTGCGGATTCGGCTTTATACTGTCGGCCTTGCCACTCATGTAAAAAATTAACATACTCACCAGAAGTGGTGTAAGAAGCTATGTCGTAATCCTGACAGAAGGGTTGTAATGACCATTTATGTAGGTATGTATGTAAACTCTTCAGAAATGAACTAGTAGAAGGTAATTCCTTAACAAGTGCTGCAGATTATCTTGGCATATCTTTTAAGATCCTGGAATTCGTAGATCTCTCTCTAGAGAGTTTCACTTTATAAACGATAAAATAATGTCTTTAAGGCAGGGTTCAGCAATTCTTAATAGAATCAGTAGCATTGCTAAAACTCAATACCACCAAAATGTTTTTGGTTTATAATTTATACTGTAGTACTTGATGCTACCATTAGACTGTCCTTAGAGTCAATAGGCAAGCTTTGCAAGATGACTTAAATTTTGAATCCTGTACATTACCTACCTAACCATCAAAGGCTTCATTGCATTCTACCTAGCAAGTAAAAGCTAGGGACCCATTTAAATAAATAATTAACCCTTAGAACCTATTTTAAAATAGCTTCCATTTATATTCGCTACAACTGGAATCTATTTGCATAACAATGCTTTAATTTTTCAAACATTTCTCTGTATTAGTACATATGTATGTATACACGTAGGTAGATAAGGTTTTAAAGTATGGAAATTATACGACATTTGCAATACCAATAGTATCGACACTTGAAAAAAAAATTGAAAGTAAGTTTTAATTTAAAGTTTAAACATGTATTTTCAATTTTAAAAAATTTAGAATAACTACGTTAAAAATAACACATTTTTGTTATGATAAAATAAAAAACAAAAAGAATTATTTGATAAATTATGTAAGTATGCTTGTATCATATCTTTTCTTTTGATAATTTTTTCCGTGTATTTACTTTCCATTCATATCTATCCATCTGAACTAAATTAACTGAAAAATAAAATTCATTTCCAAACAATATTAGTCATCACGACCAACGACCAACAAGTAGTTTTCATGAGTAGTAGTAAGTAATACTACGGATTGGCTGCTAAACTGAAATTTATTACTGTGTTTTTGTAATTCAGCGGTTTAATGGTTGATGATTACGTAAAATTATTTACAATCTTACCTCTCTGTACATAACACTTATGTATTTACAAATCGTCTGCGATTATAAGTTGAAAAAAAAAAATAAATAAACATCGTATATAGACGTGTGTATATGATATCAAGTGTTGCGCTTGACTTACATTCAGTCTGATTTTATTTTAAAATTTTTAATTATTATTTACATCTATTTGAACTTTAGAGTGCATTTTTAAATAAAATAATTTAAAAAAAAGAAACACAAATAGAAATAGAAGTTACTGAACGAAACAGATTCAAAGAGATAATCGGTATAATAAATAAAAGAGCTGGTTGTCTGACTGGTTGATAAAAACATAACATAACCCACAACGCTTGTAGCTAGAAGTTTTAATTAAGGACCAAGTATAGCCTTATAAAAGTATGCTCAATGTAAAGGCAGATAAAGAGAGGCAAAAAGTATGGGTTTAAGGCAATCAAAACTTTTGTTCGAAAATTCGAATAAGAGAAGATCTGAGTCATGCCGCAGACAATCCATGAATAAGCTAAGATTGCTAACCTGTATTATGACAAAACACTGTAGACACAGAGTGCACCCATTCAGAATAAGGATTGTTTCGAGCCCATGATGAATATTTCTAAATGAATTGAGAAGGGTTAATGTCTTAAAACAAACAAAAATATTCTTTGTGAACGTAATAAAAGAAGAAACAAAGTGTTTTATTTTATTTTAGTTAAGATATTTCAAAGATTTTAAGAAGGAGAACGTAAACACTGTTTCCCACTTCTGTACTTTTTTATTGTTTTAAAACATTTTATTTTCTGTTGATTTTAATTTTTATTTATTTATTTTTTAATTCATTTATAAACAATTTATTTCTAATATGATTTTTCAAATATAAAATTGTAAATAAATTTTCTTACAAAATTTCGTGTGACTTACTGTTAAATTGTGATTTTCAAGCGATCTTATATAGTTTAAATATTTATTTTATTATATTTTTTTATTTTTATTTAAATAACCAACAGTCTATATCAAATTGTTATTCATTTGAATTACAGTTTGCAGTTGTAATATACGAAAAAATTAGTTTTC
>QOCX01000111.1:142726-176911 GCA_005959815.1 Sarcophaga bullata
GTGGATTTTTAAAACATTTATTTTCTGTGATTTTATTTTTTATTTATTTATTTTTTAATTCATTTATAAACAATTTATTTCTAATATGATTTTTCCAATATAAAAAATTTGTAAATAAAATTTTCTTACAAAATTTCGTTGTGACTTACTGTTAAATTGTGATTTTTCAAGCGATCTTTATATAGTTTAAATATTATTTTTTATTTATTTTTATTTTTATTTAAATAACCAACAGTCTATATCAAATTGTTATTCATTTGAATTACAGTTTGCAGTTGTAATATACGAAAAAATTAGTTTCGCCACAATTCAATAGAAGAATGATGATGAAATATCTAAAAACAATGAAAATGAGGCAGTATTTTCAATACAAATATATTTTGCTTCCTGACGATGTACGTGTTTAGCAAATTTAGCAAAAAAAATTCTGTAACCTCATACTATTATATTAGAATCGAACCTCTGCAATACATTAAATTTATTGTAGAATTTTTTATTCTACTTTTAAAGCTTTAAATAAGTTTTCATTTTATGAGTTTTGTTAAAAATATGTTGTATTTTATTTCATTTTATCATCATATATCTTTTTCCCTCTTAAGGGATCCCATCTTTGAGTTCTCGATGTACTTTAGATAATTAGATTTTGGTACAGGCTAAATTTAGTTAGTACCTATAGCTCGAGAAGCCCATATGAATAAATTTGAGTGACTATTAAAAATAAAATCATTCCTTGTTAAAAGATCTTCAATATTTTTACAGGAGCAGTTTTAAACTTACCAATTCCTTAGGTGAACTAATTTTAATTTTAGTACGCTAATGCTTTTAGGTGAACCTAACCTAAACTTGTTTCCTGTAGGTGAGCACTATATTGGACTTTAGCTATTTTGCTCGATAAGCTTGCAAAGTGCATTATATATTGATATTCGGTTATTTGCTTCCTACATTTTAGGGTTTTAAATTAAAAGGCTATTTCATCATCAATAAACTAAATAATAATATAGAAACGGTATGAGTATTTTATAGTAAAAGCAGGGTTTCATACCCAATACTAGTATAGCATACGTCCCAGTAGAAATCCAGAAAAATTCAATGACTTTTATACTCAAAGGGGAATTTATATAGAAATTTTATTTAAAAAATTACATTTCTTCACTTTTGTTTCTATAAACAATTCGTTTTTATCTCAATTAAATTTAAAATTATCTAAATAACGTTAAAGAAATGCTAACAATGGATTTCTCTTTAATCTAATCACTTTTTAAATAAAAAGAAAAAAATAAATTTAAAGTCCTTTTGTGTTTAATATTATAAACAAAAACTATCTACAGGACTTGTGATGATTTTTTACAAAGACAAAATGCCTCAAGGTGCATACACAAGTAATTGTTATTTCAATTTTTAGTTTTCAACAAAAAAAAGGTCTTTTTATACAATTTAATTTCAAATAAGAACTTTTAACCTTTTCCGTTCCTATTGAGGTTAATATGAGACATACTAACAATAACAATAAAAAAAAAGACTTTCACAAATATGACATGCAACAAACAACAAAAATAAAGTGGTCAAGCAAAAATAATCTATTAACAACCTATTCATGCAACATCAAACGAAACAGTGCGATAAATATCATATATTTTGCAGTCAAATAAAATTGAAAATAATATAAAACAGAAGGTAAAATTTACATAATTATAGATATAGAAAGCTATTAATATTACAGAAGGTATAATAAAAAGCAAGTGATTTATGGCTTGTTTTAGTGTAGTCAAAAGAATGAGTCCAAGTACAAGTGAAATTGTTTCCCACTCCTCGTATTTTACAAGTTTCTATGTGAGCAAAATATGTTAATCTATCGATTTAATTGCAATCTCATGAAGACTGGACTAGGTGAAGTAGTAAAGTTTTTATCCTTCCCCTTACCTACTTAATTGGGCATTACAACCCTTTAAGTCAAGATTACAACCTAGCTTATGACACCACTCTAGATCTACAGTTTATGGTCGACTACGAACGCCAGAATCTTGAGAAACTTTTCATGGCAATTTTGTTTTATTCTCGAAGTTTTTTTCTAAAAGACTGCTGAGAGCAATTCGCCAAAGAAATATCTTTTTCAAGGAGCTCTCGATCTAATAAACCAACACATTATCATTTATGCTACAGCGTCTTTCTTTCTCTGGACACTTGCAGATGTCCTGAGGTCATACCTCTTAATCCGTACTCCTTTCGCCCCATCCCTTCAAGAACAACTCTACATATACCAACAGATTGTTAACATTGACCTTAATACGACTCCACATTGAGCTAAATCAGTGGGACGGATCTTGACGCACAAACGGAATATGTACTACTCTTTAGATTAGTCCGCGCTAACAAAGGCAGATGCGATTCTAATATCTGTTATCAATATTTTAGTATTAAAAAGAATATTTGTCGAATGTTTCACCTATGGTAGGCCTACACAAAACTTTAAAAAAACGTCGGCCTTTCGCAATTTTTGACTGCAGTAAATATAAACACAATACAAAACAACAAAAAAGTACGTTAATCATACCTTTTTATTTGTTTCTAATTCTCACAGATTCAAATTAAAAATTCCTTTGTTTTGTTTAAGTTACAAATCAAAGGACAGAGCGTAGATATCACGTTAAACATATGGTACCGCTAGCGATATTAAAAAAGTGAACTTTGATAAAAAAAAATAAACACAAAAACAGACAAAAAAAAAATATGAAAGACAAACAAAGACAACAACAATGGAAAATATCAAAACAACCAAAAATATATATCTACATAAAAAAAACATAAAAATAACGTTATTGCACCTGAACGTCAAATGTGTGAGTAATTGAAAGAAATACAAACAGGGGCAGAGAGACAAAAAGGAGAAAGAGTGGAAGAAATGGTGAAAATTCAATTTCTTTCCAATACAGCTGGTTTCTTTTTAAATGTTTTCTAATGGTCTTATGTAGAAAAAAAAAGAAACACAAAACCAGACAAACTTAACGCAATTACAAGGTCCTTTTCCAAAATAAAATTAACTTTAAATACATATTTTATACTCAATTGTACATTTGTATGTAATCAACTTACCGATCCTTTGACCAACAGGCGTTGAAAATGGGTTGGTACCCACATTAAAAAATGAAGCCATTTTTTTGTTGTTGCTTTACAATAAGTTACACTTTATTTGTTTGTTTTTTTACTTTTTCACACTGCACAATTAACACTTTTCTTGCACCTTTAATGTATCTTTTATCTTCTTAAATTATAAATAATTTATAAGTATGTATTTAAATTATTTTCAACTTTTCTTTTTATGTTTTTACTTTCCTAATAAAATTTTCCGTATTCACTTTTCCACTGAAATATTTTTTTCAGAATGACTACACAAAACAAAAACAATAAGTATTGTCATTTTGACACTTACTGAATTACAATTTAGCGTTACCATATGGGTTGCTATTGCAAACAGGTCAAGCAAGTGGTTCCTGTCTTAGAAAGAAATAATTTGTCCAGCTTCACATATATCAGTTCTACTTCATTTAATTTTGTTCATAGCTCTTTCGTTTGTGCTTGTGTTCACATGAAGTATGAACTAAATATTATGAATCGAAAAGAGGGAGAGAGGATAAAATTGCCAGCACGGCCAGATATGAAAGTTTCACACAACGAAAAAGATCAACTAAAGATATTCGATTGTCTCAGGCTCCTTTATATTACAGTACAATTTGTAGAAATACAGGAACTAATGTGTCTCTTCATTCAATCACACAGATTAGCTGACAAAATTCTAAGAAATTAAGAGCTGTAACGTAGTCCGAACTCAGTCTTTCATTCAATTCTGTATCAATTTTTTTTTTGTAAGAGATGCATTCGTGAAGAAAGCAACAAATAACAGCAGCAGAATATTACATAAACTCGATTTACATATATCACCTGTCGTTTCAATACTTGAATTTGTTAGTGTTTAGCATAAACTATGAGTGTGTTAAATATTCAAAATCCAAAGTTGTTTGTGAAACTCTCGAATAATAGTTAAAATTTCTATTTCAATTTCCTCAAGCAATTTTCTTTTGCAGCGTTACCAACTCTAATTAAAAATTTTACCGTGTTAACTTAATACACTTCATGTCAAACTGTATGGACTGTAGCATTTGCAGGTTGTCAGTACTTTGCCAGAAACGAGCCGAGAGAAAGGGAAGAATTTGTAATTTTTTCTTCGCAGGGGGAGTTTTCGATTAAACGTCTTTAAGAAATAAATTAATAATAAAAAATTAAATTAAAAATGGCTTGCAACGCTAGCAAAGTACCCTTATTGCGTGTTATTGCTGTAAGTATAATGTTATTGAAAAACTAAACCAATTGGATACAAAAAAATATGAAAAGTGAGCCAAGCAAAGCATATGGTTACGTAAATGTTTAAGAAACGTAACCAATGGTCACAAAATTTTTTTTACAGTGATATTGTAGAGAATAAATTGCAAATAATAATTCTAAATATGTGTTAAAACAGAAACGCGGCTATTCTGCCTCTGCCTGTCCCAGACCAGTTGGCCAGGCTGCCACTGTGGAATCCAAACAACTTGACAACAAAGTTGTTGTTGCTTCGGCTGAAGCCCAATTACCAGTATCTCGTGTCTCTGTAGTATTCCGGTTGGTTATTTATTATATATATTTGGTATGTTGAATTAAAATTGATTTTTAAATCATATTTCAGTGTTGGTTCCCGTAACGAATCCTACGATACCCAAGGCGCTTCACACATCTTGCGTATTGCTGCTGGTTTGACCAATAAGAACTCTTCTGGTTTTGCTGTTACTCGCAACATCCAACAAAAAGGTGGTGTTTTAAGCGTAACCTCTGATCGTGAAGTTGTTGCCTATACTGTCGAAGCCACTGCCAACCATTTGGAAACTGGTCTGCGCTACTTGCAAGATGTTATTCATCCTGCTTTTAAACCCTGGGAATTGGCCGACAGTGAACCTCTAATCAAGACACAAGTTGCTAACTTGCCCCCTCAGGTAAAAATCGCATTGTAATAAACGAATATGTATTACAACACTAATCTGCCTTCAACTTTTGTTTTAGGTTAGAGCTGTTGAATTGTTGCACAAGGCTGCCTTCCGCACTGGCTTAGGCAACTCTGTGTACATTCCCAAATTCCAAATCGGCAAATTATCTAGCGAAACTATGTTACATTATGTTGCTAATAATTGCACTGCAGCCCGTTGTGCTGTCGTAGGTGTAGGTATTGATCAAAATGCCTTGGTTGGTTTCGCACAGAGTCTGGAATTGAACAGCGGTGGCAAATCGGCTAGCAACTCTGCCAACTATTTCGGTGGTGATGCCCGCAAAGATACTCCCGGCAATGTGGCTCATGTTGCTGTTGCCGGTCAAGGCGGTGCTCTCAGTAATACCAAGGAAGCTTTAGCGTTTGCTGTTTTGCAACATGCCGTTGGTGGAAGCCCTGCTATTAAGCGTGGTGCCATTAGTGGCCCCTTCGGCAAAGCTCTTAGCTCTGCTGTTGGTGATGCTAGCGTGTCCTTTGCCAGTTTAAACGCCACCTACTCTGATGCCGGTCTCTTCGGTTTTGTTGTCTCTACCGACGCACAACATGCCGGTAAAGCGGTTGAGGCTGTTACTCGTGTCCTTAAATCAGGCGCCGTTTCCTCCGACGACGTTAACCGCGGCAAGGCTCTCCTTAAGGCTGCCGTTTTGGAGGCTTATGCTACCGATAGTTCCCTTATCTCCGAAATGGGCTTACAAGCTGTGCTCACCCAACAAGTTCAAAGCGCCGATTCCTTAGTATCTGCCATCGATAGCGTTTCACTGCAAGATGTACAACAAGCTGCCAAGAAGGCCGGTTCCTCTCCACTGTCTGTGGGTGCTGTTGGCAATTTGGCTCATGTTCCCTATGCTTCAGATTTAGCTTAAATTAATATGTAAAGCTGTTTACATTTTCATTTAAATTAATTAAAAATTATTATTAAAAGCTAATGAAACCAAATTGAAGGTTTAAGTAATATAGACAAAATACATATACGATGAAAAAAAACTTTAAAAAAGTCAAAACTAATGTTGATTATTGAAGGTCATTATTAACCCATCTCCCAATATAATGAAATTTTGTCCAACAAAATCGATCGATGTAGTGTTGAAGTATTTAAAAATAAAAGGAAATTTTAAACACAAAATTTAAATAAAATAAACTCTAATGCGGAGTTGTATTCAAACAAATTTTAAATAATTTCTTAACTGAAATACTTTTTTAACTTCACCACATCTTTATAAATAAATTACTCGATACATACTGGTATCAAAAAAAATCGATTTTTAAATTGATTTTTTGTCGTAAAAAGCTTATTACTAAAAAAAAAAACTAAAGAATGACAGTGACAACATTGTCTTCCCTGCTAAATAAATTTGACATCGAAATTTTTGGAGGTAATCTGATCCGAAACCGAAACCGGTATCACAGTGCTAAAACTGCAGCTACAGTCTCAATAATTCAAAAAAATTTTGGAACAAATTGACTGCATTTTAAATTGTCTTCATGTTCCAGTTCCTGATTACGAAATCAGAAGAGACAATTACTACCAAGGTGTTCAAACTATTTTCAAATTCTTACAGAGCATTTGAGCCATCTAACGTCAATATACTTAGATTGGCCAGCCCATTAATAGTAGTTTAACGTTCCGTTCATGCTAAACAATTGCCGAAGTAAACGATTGTCCCTCTTCATATTTCGATCTAAGCTTACAATAAATCTCCCCCCCTAATTTCACAAATTAGCCGTTGTCCAAATTGGAAGAGAACTCCCGTCTTGTCAGCAAGTAAAATTAATTATTAGAGCGAATAAAGGGCTATTTTCCGTATAATAGTATAAAGAAATTTTATTTCCTTGGACATTATTATTATTACTTACAAAACTTTATTACTTTACAAATTTAGTCAGAATTTAAAATCTCATATAAATAAATGCATTTTAATTAACCATTACATATTTGCTGAAATTGTCTTTAAAGTTTTGACTTTCTCAGTGTGAATTGTATCAATGCATTCATAAATTCTTCACTCTTGAAGCGATGATATAACTCATCACATTCCATATCAATGGCATGAAGTAATCTCTTTTTATCTTCACTACGCATAAGTTTTTTAGAGATTTGCAATGCTTGTGGCGGCATTTCAGAATATTCCTTCAATTTTGGCCATACAGTCGTATGTAATTCGGAATGTTTATAAATGCGAGAAGCAAAATTAAATTTATAAGCATCGGCAGCGCTTAACTTCTCACCAAACAGCAATATCTCAGTTGCCTTTGAGCGGCCCATTAGTAAGGGGAACAAAAACGAAGAACCAGCTTCAGGAACAATACCCAATTTTACAAATGGTGTGGTAAAATAGGCCTAGCAAATAGTATCATAATTTTATATTATTATTAAGAAGAGTAAAATCATATTTTTAACTTACGGTTTCGGAACACCAAACCAAATCTGATATGCCGGCTAAGGTTGTACCTATGCCAATACAGGGTCCATTCACCAGTGAAATTATTATTTTGGGACATTCTATAAAGGCGCAAACCATTTTCTTAAAGATTTCATTGGCTTCGCGTATATAGAGATCAAAATCGTCTATTCCGCCGGATTGTGAAAGATCATTGCCGGCTGTATAAAAGTCGCCAACTCCAGTAAAGACCACAATAGTGATTGCTTCATCTTGACCAGCTTCTTGTAATACTCGAGCAATTTCCTGATAGGCTATACGATTAACGCAATTTTTCTTTTTTGGATTATTAAACTTGACCACAACTATTTTGCCTTGTTTCTCAACAACGAGCTCTTTATAATTTTGATACATTTTAACCGACTTTTTCGCTTTAATAATACTTAAAAAATACGATCAGGGTATTTGTAAGTTTTAATAACAAAGTCCAAGATTATTAATCATAATAATGATAAGTGGTGTGTTATTTTCTTTATGAGAAAATTGGAACTATCAGCTGAGAATGTTTTTATTTATTTTCAATCAATACACTGAAATAAGTTTTATGTCTGTTTAGATTTCGCATTGAAAACTTGCTTTCATTTCCTCGGATCACCATTTAAGTATAGTTAAAATGATTTCATTCAGATTAAATATATACAGTTTTGTTAAATTCTTTGTTGTAATTTTGTATTATTTTTATTTAGAATACGTTCTAAATTCTATACCACAATAGGCAGTATATGGCCTAGGCGTGTCCATCCACTATTATCATGCCCACCCTAATGCCAAATAACATCCCTGTGTCTTTGTTTGTTTACATTCCAATTCTTCCAATAAGCCGTAATACTAAAGCACAGCTGATCAGTAGTTGATTTGTTATTACTTATTGTGTTTTGCAGAATATTAATTGCATTTAAATTTGTTTATATTTCGGTTTTATCAAATTTTGTTGTTGTCAATTCAAATTTATTATTAAAATTGCTAAAAAAAAAAAAGTGCTCGCAAAATGACAGAATTTTTAGCAGAGAACAATGCATGTGGACAAAATTTATTACGTATTGTTTCTATGGGTAATTCCATTATAGCGGAAATTTTACGCCTAAAGGATTATATTCCCGATATTTTTCGGTAAGTTTTATAAACTTTCATTAATTTTTACAAGTTAGCATCATCAAATCGCCCCTATTCAATAGTTTGGATACCAAAGGTGATCAACAGAAATATGGCGAAGTTATAATGGATTTTAGTTACTTAAAAATTGCTGAAGCTCAAGACTTGAAAATTGAACAAAACCCTGAATTACAAGATTTGGATGATGAAATACGTGAAAACTATTTGGATTTATTAACACGCTTCTATTTAGCCTTTGAGAGTACTCATCAATATGCAGCCGATTTGCAACAATTCATTGATGAGTTAAATCGTGGTTATTATATACAACAGACTTTGGAAACGGTACTGCAGGACGAGGAAGGAAAACAATTAATGGTGAGTATGGAATTTCTTTAATGGCGGTTGTGCTCTCTTTGGCAGCAAATGGTGGGTTAGTGGATGAACAATTCAAATAAACAATTTCTATTTTACTTTTCAGTGTGAATCTTTATATATTTTTGGAGTAATATTGCTCATTGTAGACTTTCATATACCTGGTGTCATTCGAGAACGCCTCCTTATGTCTTATTACCGTTACAGCGGCTCTAAATCCCATAGCGATAGCAATATTGATGATGTTTGTATGCTACTACGTTCAACTGGCTATGAAGCTCACAAACCGATCATAAACAGTTCTGCAAAGTCTACAAAAGATGGTGTGGCTAATTATCCTGAAACGTATTTTTCACGTTTTAAATTTGAACAAAATTTTATTGATATGGTTATTGGTCGCCTAAGATGTGATGATATATACAATCAACTTAGTATTTATCCTCATCCCGATCATCGTTCTACGGCCTTGTCAACACAAGCAGCCATGTTATATGTTTGTTTGTATTTTTCAACGAAAATTCTACACTCCCAAATAGCACAAATGAGAGAAATTGTTGATAAGTTTTTCTCCGATAACTGGATTATATCTATATATATGGGCATAACGGTAAATTTAATTGACGTCTGGGATCAATTCAAAGCAGCAAAGGCGGCCTTATTACCAGTTGTAGAAACCGATGCCATTAAGGGATTTTGTCTGTTGCACAAAGAAAAAATGGAAAAAATTTTAAAGCAATCGCAAGAAATTTTAAGAGATGGCGTATTAACAGACTATTTTGTTTTACAAAATATTACAAAAATTATTAATTTAATACGCCAATGTAACGTTTCATTACGTTGGTATTTTACACATGCCTCGCCAACGATTTATGAGATTTCTAGAGGCCAAGCATCCCAGAAGATTGAACAAACTGTTAAATTGGTACGCACAGAGTTAGGCTACAGAGATAGTAATTTATTTGAGTTATTACTTAACTGTTCACAATTGGAATTAGTAGTTAAGGAAATATTACGCACTCTTATGCAGGAGAAGTCACAAAGATGGTCAGATTTTAAGAAAGAAGCACTTGATCGTGTTAACGAGTTAAGCGAAGCATTTTCAGGCTCACGTCCATTATCGAAAATCGAAAGTAATCCTCAATTAAAATTATGGTTTGCCGAAATTTCACAAGAAATGTCCAAACTTAACTGTGAAAATGTTAATTTATCGGGCCGCACTTTAATTCAACTCATACAGGCTTTGGAAGAGGTGCAGGAATTTCACAATCTACAATCTAATATGCAAGTGAAACAATATTTAATGGAAACAAGAGAATACTTAACTAGAATGGTGCAAATAATCAACGTTAAAGAAAATATTCTTATAAATATCCAACTAATTAGTGATCTAAGCTATGCTTGGCATTTAATTGATCGAGATTTTACTACCATAATGCAAGAGTCCATTAAGAAACAACCCAAATCGGTTATACGTTTAAGAGCTGCATTCCTCAAATTAGCCAGTGCTTTAGAAATTCCTTTAATGCGCATAAATCAAGCCAAATCCGAAGATCTTATATCAGTTTCCAATTATTATAGTTCAGAATTAGCCAACTACATGCGCAAAGTATTACAAATAATACCGGAGACCATGTTTAACCTTATGGCCAGAATAATTCAGTTACAAACGGATGTTTTGAAAGAAATACCCACACGTCTTGAAAAAGATAAACTTAAAGAGTATGCCCAATTCGAAGATCGCTACACTGTAGCGAAACTTACACATTCAATTTCGGTTTTTACCGAAGGTATTCTTATGATGGAGAAAACATTGGTGGGCGTTATTGAATTGGATCCCAAGCAACTACTAGAAGATGGCATACGTAAAGAGCTAGTAAAACATTTGGCTAATGCCCTGAATGTTGGCTTAATTTTTACACCAAATAATAGACAGAAAAGTGCAACATCTGAGCTGGAAACAAAATTAGCACAGCTGGCTAAAACTATGGATGGTTATCGTAGATCCTTCGAATACATACAAGATTATCTTAATGTCCATGGCCTAAAGATATTACAGCAAGAACTGACCCGTGTTATTAATTATAATGTAGAGAAGGAATGTAATACATTTCTACGCAATAAAGTTCAAGACTGGCAATCACAATATCAGTCTTCCACCATACCGATACCAACATTTTCACCTTTGCAAGGTGACTGTTCGCATTCAAATAATTTCATAGGGCGACTGGCTTATGAAATACTACAATGTACAGATCCTCAATATACAATTTACATAGATTTAAAAGCTGCCTGGTACGACAAAAAGCCACCGCACAAGGAAATATTGGATTCACGTTTCTTTTATAAAGTTCGCGAAGCTATAGGTCCAGCTGGTCTTGTTGGTTTAGATCGCTTGTATACGTATATGTTTGCTGCCGATTTAAAAAAATACGTAGAGAAATTACAACGAAATATTGATAGCGATCAAATGTGGTCTACAGCTTTGGCCAATCTTACAAGTGAATTAGAATCGAAGCAATTTACAATATTAAATGCTGCAAATCCTTTAAAATTCTATGCCATCTATCATCAACGCTGGCTGAAAGTATGGCCCACGATGGTGGAGTGGATTTTAGAGTTGGGCCATAAACAAATTTTAAGGCAACAGTTGGCCTTTGAATTAAATCGTAGTAGTAAAGTGAATGCAAAAAATTTAGAATCCGCCTTGGAAACGTTTAACAGGTAAATTAATATCTATTTTAAATTCTGTTAAGATCTTGCACGTTTGAGTTTCTTTTTCAAATTTAAGATAAGTGTTTACCGCGGTTTTTTATTTCGCTTTTGTTATGGATATTAATACACGAAGTATAGGGTCTATATTTTGCCGACAATTTCTAATCGGTTAATTATGATTTTTTACTTACCAATTTTAAGAAATCGGTACTAGCAACGCAGAAATACATTCACAATGTTTTTAAATACATATCTTTACTACAATTTCTCACACATTGTGGCGAATTTTACTTCTTTATTAGGTTCTCCAGTTAAATTAAACCCGCCGTAGTAAATTGTACACTTTCTATCTCACAATAAAATATTATTGAAAAAGAAACTCATAATTGAAGGACTCTGTAATAAAATCTTACACAAAATTCTGTTTATTCGTTTGTTATCGTTTTTTCAGATCTCTTCTAAATGAATTAGAGAATCCAGAAACTCAAGAAAAATTCAAAGATAATAAAGTCTTAGTCGATGTTAAAGATTATTTAATGTATACGGGTTCCTATGACCCGCTGGAACAAATATTTGTTCTTTGCAAAAATTCTCACAATGTCTCCCTATTCTTTTTCCTTTTTGTTATTGCTCATATAACAAAACTACAATTTTCTACACAAATACAAAGTCTAATCGCAAAAACAAACAAAGATAAAATAGATGGCGTACCATTAATAGTGGGACTTGTTACCATTTTACAACAATATCACAAGGATGTAAAGTTAATGTTTATAACATATCTTTGTCAATATGTTAAACTGTTAGCCGAGTCGAATATAAGGTAAGTCATGTTAATTCTTTTGTTATTTCTTTTCATATTCATGCCATAAAAAACCTTTTTAATTCGCTTACAGTGCAAAACATGAGTTATGCGTGGAAGCTATAACGACAATACATTTTTTGGAAATTTTTATACGTAAAACAAAACTACCACGTAATGTATTAACCGATCGTCTGCCAGTTTTAATACTAAATCAGTATGAGTATTTAGGTTTAAGTTTAAAGAGTTAATATTAATTCTATATTTATTCTTTGGTTTTTTTACATATTTATTAAACATATATCCAATAATTTTTACCAACAAATGCATTACACAACAATGATGAAATATAGTACTTTCTACGTTAACGAAAACAAAAGAAAATTAAGATCTTAAAACACTAAAAAAGAAACCAAACTACCCCTACTTAAATGAGGTAGAATTTGTTGTTGTTAATTTTTCAGTTCCCAGCAAAATGTGTAAGTTATTTATGTAATAACGGTGGGTGCGTTGCGGCCAGTGAACTTGGGCAGTTGAGAAATTTCCAAAGCAATATCAATCAAAGGTTTCAGCATAACACTAGCTTGACCCAAGACATTATCCTTTTCATACGAATCGATATAAAGTCTGTATAAATAAACAAATCATTTTAATAATGAAATTTATAATTTAATAATTAAAATGTACCTTACGGTGGCACCAGAACTACCAGTACCACTTAAACGCATTACTATACGGCTGCCGTCTTCGAATACAATACGCAAACCTTGTTTGGTAGCTACAGACTTATCAACAGGATCAGTATAGGCAAAGTTGTCAGCTACTTTAACTTTGTATGTTTTGCCACCACTTGAAAATTCTTTACCAGCAAAGGAAGCATCAGTAATAGTCTTTTCCATGGTGGCCATCATTTGATTACAGGGTTCCAATTCACACTCTTCATAGTCATAGCGTGTGAAATAGTTACGACCATAGATAGCCCAATGATTTTTCAAAATATCTTCAATACCTTTGCCAGTATGTTGCATAATTGACAGCCAGGCTAATACAGCCCAAATACCATCCTTTTCACGTATGTGATTGGAACCAGTACCGAAACTTTCCTCACCACACAGGCACAAACGGCCAGCATCCATTAAATTACCGAAATATTTCCAACCAGTAGGAACTTCAAATATTTCTTTGCCCAATTTTTTTCCCACCAAATCTACAGCCGAAGCAGTAGGCATACTTCTAGCAAAACCTTGTATACCATTCTTCTGGAAATATGGTATACATTCCAAGTAATGGGCAATAACGGCCAATGAATCACTTGGTGTAACAAAGAATGCTTTGTGACCAATAATCATATTACGATCCTTGAAAAATAGAAATTAATTGGTAATCATTAAAGAACTATTCAAAGGAAAACAAATCAAAAAAACTTACACCATCACCATCGAAAGCGGCACCAATATCATAATCACCATTGGCTACAGCATCGACCAAATCCTTGGCATAAGTTAGATTAGGATCAGGATGTAAACCACCGAAATCGGGTAAAGGTGTGGTGTGTACAACACAATCCTCTGAAGCACCCAAACAATTAAGGAAAATTTCACGTACATAGGAACCAGTGACACCATTCAATGAATCAATACGCATTTTCAATGGTTTACCGGAAGCTTTGCCGCTGACATAGTCACGTAATTTGGCAAAATCGAAGATTTCTTTCATATGATTAACGTAATTGGCAACGGAATCAATTACTTCTACCACAAATGGCTGATTGTTGACAGTAAAATTATTGGTTCCCACCTTACTAATGTCAACTTGTAGTCCTTTAACGGTTTTGTAGGCTTTAATGCCAGTCGAAAGCTCATAGATTTTGTTAGTAAAGGCATCAGGAGCTGGACCACCGTTCTCGCAATTGAATTTAATACCAAAATCGTTTTCAGGACCACCAGGATTGTGAGAAGCAGTTAGAACAATACCACCTTAAATATTTATTTTAAAATATAGAATTTTATTATGTTATTAAAAGGGAATGCAATTTATTTCAAATTAAGAACTTTTAAAATTCTGTAACTATTCCCTAAATTTTTGCCTATCCATTCCAATTTTTCTTATAAATTAAAACTTAATTGGTCATAATTAAGACAGACATTATCTTTTCATACTGTAGATGGTTTGAAAATCTTTTTTTTTAATTTTATTGAAAACCTTTTAGTTTTTATTACTATGTCGCTTTTTTATGCATTTGTTTTTATCTCCAAGCATTCTTAACGATTTTTTGTTTAACATTATTCCGATATCTTGTTAAAACTTAACTTAACTTTTAAAATTGACTTGACGTCGTTTACATATGTAATTCTGTAACATTGAACAAGACTGTTGCGTGAGTTCTACCTACAGTTAGTTCAGTTTTTGACTTTCTCATAATTTATTATATTTTGTAAATAAGTGTATGCAAAGTAATAACACAGATTTTAAACAATTTACACACGCATCTGCATATATATGTATGTAAGTCTTTCTTTAATGGAAACGCTTAAAAAAACTTCAATTTGATTCCCAATAGTAAACATGTTCAACACTTCTTTATCACATTCATTTTACAAAACGTAGGTCAATATCAATGACATTGACCTTCATTTGTTATTTTTTGGAATAAACAAATTAACTGTTAACAAAAACAAAATGAATGCATGTAATACCATGTTATAGCGAACTGATAGAATTGTAAACAAATTTCTTTGTCTCCACTTCTAGATTGCACTGATAAGATTACTGCAGTTGTAAAGTAGTGTTTGTAATTTTATTAATTGGAATTAAACACTTACCTAAAGCCTTATTGTGACGTATCAAACTGGAAACGGCTGGTGTGGAGAGGATACCATTTTGGCCCACCAAAAGTTTTGAGACCTTAAATCATAAAAAAAACCTAGCTACACCTTTTAAAATTTAAATGAATAGACAAATGTTTACCCCATTGGCAGCACACATGCGTATAATAAGTTCCGCAGCTTCTTTGCAATAGAAACGGCCATCGCCTCCTACAACTAAAGTAGAGCCTTTAAGAGCTTCACCATTGGCATCCAAAATGCATTGTACAAAATTTTCCGTATAATTGGGTTGAGTAAAAACTTTAACCTGTTTTTATTTTCAATACATGAAAGACAATTTTTGTTTATACTACTAGAGAGACTACAAACCTTTTTGCGTAATCCACTTGTACCAGGTTTTTGACCCTCGTACACAGTAGTAGTTACACTTTCCACGCTTAAGGACATTCTTCGTAATGTTATAAGAAATTTAATCTTTTATAAAAAGCCATTAAAAAAAGAAGATTTAGAGCATGTAAATTCTTAAAAAAAACTTGTTACGTACCTGTATATTAATGTACTGCTTATATATATAAAATGTTCTCAAAAATTCTTTTCGCCTATTTTTTTTTATTGATAATCGTTCTTTCTATCTATTTGCGCGAAATGTGCTGCCTCGACCCGCTGGTAAGCTGATGAGATTGCTACTGTTAATATAAGTTTTTGCCATTTACTTACCCCCATATCGTCGTCCCACAGCTGTTCGTTATCATCTTCAATGTCGCCTAAAGGTCATATATGATATATGGGTGCTTGCTTTATTGTTTATTTTTCACTATTCATTCCCATTATGCCGGGATGCTCTTCGCTGGAGATAAGTTATGCCGTTTGTTTTTTCTAGTTTTTGTATTTTGTTTTGATTATTGTTTTTACGTATATCAACATCTTTTTATAATTTTATGGCCGGTTATTTTGTTTAAAACAACAACAATTATTTGTTATTTTGAAACGAATGTAAAAATGTAAACAAAATAATATCAGCTGTTGTAAATTGATGGCGTTGCTAGATTATATATAATTGTTTTAAGGTTGTATTCTTTGGTACTTTGCAGACAATGCTGTTATCAATAATGCTAAAGAACCTTAATTGCCAGACAAAAAAAAAGTTCATCGTTCGTTCACCATGTTGATATAATCATAATTCGAACATTTATTTATCTGTGTTTTGCTTGTATAAAGTGGTGTATTTGTTTTGGGTTGGTTGTGATATGTCGGAGCGTGCGTGGGTGCCTCTGTTGGTTTTGGTGATTTATGTCTAAGATCTAATTGAATGCGACAGGAACCCTACTACTCACACGCTCACCTTTACTTTCAAAATCTAACGCAGAAAGTTGCCTTTTAAATGTGGTGAATTTTAGGAAATGTGGTGAGTTTAGCAGGTGTATTAAGTAATATTGAAATCCAAGAAAGTACCGTTATACAAAAAAGTACTGTATTATCAGAGTTCACTGTATTATCTGTGGTGAATTAATCGTCCTCCATATTTACCCTCCATATTATAATTTAAAATAAAAATGATGGATACTATTTATCTGGGATGCAAAACAGGGATGGTAACTGCTTAAAAGAATGCCATATTGTTAAAAAACTAAGTGGCAGCACTTGCCAAAATAGTACAAATCAATCTCTTTTTCTGTTTACAACTCAGTTTTAGTATTTTTTAGTTTTGTTTTAAATTTTTATTAATTATGAAGAACAATTTGCGATTGTTGGTTGTGATTTACAGCGAACGTTGGTTATATAACGGCTACAGAGATGATTGGTCTAACCAAAAGCATTTATAGAGGGCTGTGGCTGTTGTTACGTCTTACACGCTCTCCGAGTTTAGTAATGCCATTATAAAGAAGCGGTATATTTCATAACGGCAATTGAGAAAAGTTATAAAAATATATTTTAAAATATTACCACAGGTCAGTAAATTTTTTGTCTACTATAATATATATTTTATTCTTATTAGTATTAATTCATATAACAATTTTAAAAACATAACAATAGTCGAATTTTATATTTCAAATTATCTTTAAACTTTATTTAATTGCTTAAAACCCTCTTCCTGATGCTTTAAATATTCTTTGCGACAATCCATATCATCAGCTGGGCGATTATAAGGCAACCAAACTGGCTCACCCACAAAATAACGTTTGGCTTTAATGTAGTTCTGTGATGAAACAATGTAGAAATTTTAAAATCAATCTCTTGATAATTATAAATCATACTTACGTTTGTATCTAAAGTGAAACGGTGATATATGCCAGCTGGTATAATGATTAAATCACCTTTACTAACTGCTATACGAATCCAGTTTTCTTCATTACTAATAAGTTTTTTAAACATTTTTAGAGGTTTTGGCATAAAAACAGAATTGTAATGAGTTATACTTACTCTCTAACATCAAAGTAACCAGAACCATCCAATACCAAGCGAATCTCTTCATCTGTGTGCAAATGTTCAGTGAAAAATGATTTCAATTTATTTTCATAATCAACTAAACATTTCTCAGAACAAGTTATTTCATCTTCATAACTATAGTTACGCTTTTTTCGCAAATCTTGCAAGACGTTATCGTTTTGATAGTCATCGGCATTAATCTAAATGAAAAAGAATACAATCGTAACAATAAAAAAGTAATGAATCTATTGAAGAATTTTCTAATTCCCACAAAAAATTCTCAGAGACAATATTTTTTAATACTGCAAACCCTAACCTGTCATAATATGCAATAACAATAACGTTTAAAGAGATCAGACGCAAAGCCCTCATCCTCTCTCTAAATATGTAAAGTGATGATAACAATTAAAATATTCAACTGAAACCTACCAGAAAATGTTCCACACCAGTTTTAGTGAACAATTCATCCAAATTAATATACGCCGGTGGATTACGATGATGTTCCAATCTTTGGTCGGTGGTTTCGTTGTCCATTAGCCATGCCTTAACCATTTTATAGGAAATTTATTAAACAAAATTAAGATACAATTCAAAACGGCACTACTTGATGTTTGGACGTTCACTAACTCAATAAGGGATAGATAGATAACCCACAGGTTACCCCACTCAACAACTCTATTTTCTTGTTTATTTTTCGATAACTAAAATGATAAGTGCTTATAAGAATGCCATATTTTTCCAAATTCTGAATGGCAACACTTGTCTTAACCTGAGCATTGCCAACATAGAATTACTGTAGCAACCACTAACCTCTATTCCGCTTAAATTAAAAATAAACAAACCCGAGTGGTTTTTATGTTTTTTTTTATTATTTTTAATAATTCTTTTTATAAACTTAAGACTTAAAATTAAAAATATTTTGTGTTCATTAATGTTTTTTTAATCAATGTTTAGGATTTTACTTCAAGTTGTTGTAGTTCTGTGTTTGTTGCTGTTAATACAAATCTCTTCTCATTCTTTGTTTATAACTCAGTTTTAATATTTTTTTTGGTTTTGTTTTAAATTTTTATTAATTAATATATTGTTCTCAATAAATAATAAAATAAAAATTGATGTAACTTTTTTTTTGGTGGTCAAATCATAATGTTCTCGTACATGATTATTCACTTCTTTATTAGAGAGATGTTGTTATTGCCTAAATTGTGATGTGCCTTTTTAACTTCTAAATATCCCAAAGTGAGAGTTTTACATACATATATGTAAGTAGTAGATGATGATAAATGAGACACAAAATATTTAAATTAAGAAAAACGAAAATGACAAACTTGTGAAATTCAAAAGGAAAAATGCCAAGAAACGCACAACACTTCTTCTTCTTCGTTCATTAACTATTAGACAAGTTGATAATACAAAAAAAAATACTTGGAGAACACTATGGGATTGTTGGTTGTGATTTCCACCGAACGTTGGTTATCTAGCGGCTACAGAGATGGATGGCCTAGCCGAAAGCTCTAATATTAGGGGGTTGTTGTTGTTGTAGGTGTAACACCTTACATGCTCTTTTCGATCTTGATGAGTTCGGCAATACCATCGTACATTTCCTTGACGGCTTGGAATTCGGTGAGACCCATGCGGCGCTTGTTGGAGATATCGTAGATACCACCTTCGGCTTCGGTGTGTTCACCACGGGTACCACGGACTTGCAAGTTGTATTTGGCGGCAACTTCTTCCAATTTAGCCTTGTTGGCGGCCAATTTGGGGACCTTAATGTGCACAGAGGCACGGATGGTAGTGCCCAAGTTGGTGGGGCAGAAGGTCAAGAAGCCCAAACGGTCATCGTGGCTGAAGGGAATGCGCTTTTCAATTTCATTGACGGCGGTTACCAAACGGCGGTATACTTCACCCAAATCACCACCCATTTGCATGGAAATGATACGTAAGTGATCTTCTTCATTGCACCAGACCAAGAAGGTCTTGTTGTCGTTGTGGTAGATACCACGGCCAGAGGGCCAGTAGCGGCAGGCGTTGGCGGCTTGCAAGAAGCGATCACCCTCCTTGAACAAGAAATGATCATCGATCAATTGTTGTTGAACGGATTTCTCCATACCGGTCAAGGGGTAGAATTTACCCTTCAATTCACCTTCCAAACCGGACAAGGTGGTGGAGACCTTTTGTTCCATTTCTTTGTATTGGGCTTCGGTCAAGCAGGGGTTGAAGGGATAACCTTGCATGGAGCGACCGCAACGGACACGGGTGGAGATAACGAATTCATTGTTGGGGTCCAAGTTGGCGAAGACAGAGACATCACCGAAATCTCTTTGGGGGTGCTTGTCGGTCTTCTTGAAACCACCATGGTAATCTTCAATGATGGGATCGAAAAGATCAGCGAATACTGTGTAGGCTTCAGCATCGGGAGCATAGATACCGACACCGGAATCGTGGTTTTCCAAACCGGATTGAATGCAATCCAACAAAGTGGAGCCGAAGGTTGGGGTCTTCTTGTTCTTTAGATTATCGAAGACTTCCTTGGTCAAGTACTTCTTCAACAAAGACTTGGAGTCGGAGGCAGCCAATTTGGCATAACCTTCTTCCAATTTAGCGAGAACAGCAGCATCAACCATGGTGTCTTGTTTACTAAAAAAAATAAAGAAAAATAACATCAAATTAGATTAATTTACTCATTGTGAGATATGATTTCAAATAAGAAATTTCATTTCAATAATGGCAAGAATATTTAATTAAGGGCTTACACAAATTTATCACACCAAGACTTAGTTGCAAACTTTCTTAAATGTAAAAATTCTTTTCTAATTCCACAAGAAGGTGACAACAGTTGTGTTAATTGACAAAATCTTATTAATAAACGCATTTTGAAAATTTTTCTGAAAACTGAGAATTTTGAAATATAAAACGTAAATGAAAATTAACCCCTTCAAACACAACGGGGCGGTATAAGTTTACAAAATATACGAAATTCGAAAAGTTATTTAAAAAAATGAAACGATTTCCTAATTATAGAATAAAAATTCGAAGAAAAATATTTTAATTATAGAAATAATGGATAACGGTTTCCTTGTTGGGGTTGTCAGTATGAGAGTGGAGGGAGGTGTGTAAAAACATTTTGTTTTTTTTTTCTAATGCCCTGTAGATTAGGCGTTGTCCATGTAAAATATGTTCCCGCTAAAATTTGTCTTTTGTTAAGCATATGACGACTACACCGATTGAAATACTTTCGAATTCTTAGAAAATCCTTGCGACTAAATTATTATTGCCACAAGTTCAGGGCTGTTTTTCCAATATTTTTTTTTTGACGATAAAAATCTTTGCTAATTCTGTTTGTTTTACTCAATAAAACTCTTTTGTTTTAAATTCAGCGCTGACAAAATGGAAAAAAAAAAGAAAAAAAATTTGTCATATTTTGCCTAGCATTAGGAATATTTTCCAGAATTCGTTCATATAGTAAATGAATGTATGTATATGCTGCAGTGGTGCTGTTTGCAAGGATAAACATTGTTAGGAGAGTATGGAGAGTGGAAAACACCCCTGAAAAATTGAAGAGTCTCCGCACGTGACATGCGCATTTTAAAGGAGTGCCGCATAGTTGTGTTCTTTTTTTCTTTTGCTTTTCATACATTATTATATACATACATATAGCTGCGAAAATAGTATATAGTACAAAATTATGTATATGGTATGTAAATACAGGCGTATATTGGCGGTTTATGTATGTACATGTATATAAGCGGTGTGTATATAAAACATTTAAAATACCGGCATGGGTATCAATTGAGTCCACTTGGCATTCTTTTCAGCCGGGGTGGTGGGGGGTGGTTTTTTTTTATTATCCTCAACAACCGCGACTGTTGCTTTCCACTATATATGGACGATGATTATAGTGTTTAGAGGGTATGGCGGGCGTATGACTTTTTATGCATTTTTAGCATGCGAACATTGCAAGTTGGTGGTTTTATATACATATCATATCTGTATATAGCATATATCTATATATATGTACATATGTATGTATATGCTAAATCATGCATGCATGCATGCTTAAGCTTGTTTCTTGTTTCATGGATTTTTCTTTTTCGCTTGTCATTTACTTTAATATTTGACCAGAAATATTCTCCCTCGATTTATCGTGACTGTAACTAAATTGTCTGCTTGCATGACGTCAGCTTTTTGCATTTCTTGTTTCCTTTGGAACAGAAATGTGACTTGACCTAGGTGTATAGATCATTCACCATGTCGTATAGAGTGAGTGAGTGGGTGAGTGGGTGGCTGGCTAAGAAAGTTTGTCATCAATTTAGGGTGTATATTATTTTATTGGTAATAAGATAAGACTAGACAACAATTAAGATAAGTAGCAAGCAGTAACTACACTATATACCAATAAAAAAACATGAATATTTCATACATGTATTGTATGTATAGTATATATAATGTTCTTTCTATAAGGAAAGGGAGAAACCTAGTTTGAGTCACTAATTTTATATTATAATACTATTCTATAGCTATAGCGTAATAAACAGTCATAAAATAAAGTTTAATTGAAGAAGCTATTATCAGTTATAATAAAATGAGGCCTTCTACTAAAAGTATTTCCATAACGACAGACTTGTTATATTCTTCGTATTAAACATCATCGTCGTCAGCGTTAACGTCAACATTATTATCATAAATGTTGATTATGAATGCTGACGATGGGATGATGATGATTATTATATGACTGACAATAGTTAAATAAGATTATATTAAATAGAGTACATACATATATGATATATGCATGTATTCCTGAAATAAAACCGGCATAAAGTACTTAAACAAATTAAGTGGCCTTTTAATAAAAAAAAGTTAAGTTAGACAGGCATATGCATTAAGTTTAATAAATTTTTATAGAATATACATACAACACTCAAGATAAAGAAAAAAAATAATAATAATAATAATAATAAAGTTGTATGTATGGCAGGCATATTTTTATTTAAATTTCTCAATGGATCTTGTATATCCGCTTGTCAAGTTCGCTTGATAATGTTGACTGATATATATATACTCGTATTCAATTAGAAAGTGGTTTAAATAAATACTTATTCTAATTCAAAAATTACAAATTTATTAGTTATTAACTGAGATCTTCATCAATTGCAATAAATTGCAAAATTGCAATTTAAAACAATTTGAGAGGCATTATTAGGAGATTGTAATTTGAATGTGATTATTATTTGACTTGAAAGCACAGTTGCACATAATCTAATATGCATCATGAAGATGTTTCTTTGGAACATGATAATTGAAATGATAATAAATTTAAAATAAAAATGTTTTGAATATTTTTTCAGACTTTACGATAAATTTTCTTCTCATATAGATTTTATGAATCGAGTTTAAAGAATTCGTTTGTTTTTAATTTTTGTAATGAATTAATTAATGGATTTAAAAAGTTATTAGCTTATATACAATTGTATTGTGATGAAAATGTTTTACAAAAGATATAATTTGATAACAGCCTCCAAATTCTTTAATAGTAAAATCTGATTATCCTTATGGAATTTGAACTTTTAGGAAGGTTTTATCGTTTTAGTTAGAAATAAATTTTGATGAACTCATAAACAATAATGTTTGGTTGTACATATTAACCAACCTTTTATAACAACCATAATAAACATGAAAATCTTTGTCTCACAATCCTGATTTTAATTAAATACCTTTATATTAGGCGTGGTATTAATGATTTTGAATTTCAACAATTTAACATCAAACTCAGCATTTCAAAATAGAAATGAAACTGGGTACGGTACATTATTTTTAAATTTGTTTTAGAAAACTTTCAGTTTTCAATCGGTTAAAATGGTACTATGGACTGTAGTTTCAAAAAACATTCTTTCATTTGATTCAATACTACCTTCTTTTTTACATAAAAATAAAAATAAAAATAAAAAGAAACATTTAATAAAAACACTACTAATTAAAGTAGAATTTGTGATATGATACATCAGAGTAGTCGAAGGAGATTTTTTCTTTTAATAATTGAAAACAAAAATACACACCCTTCTGCATTAGTGGTAGCATCACCATTTGCTTCGGTAGTGGTGGCGGCTGATGCTTTGTCACCATCAGCGGTGTTTTCAGTAGCATTAGCGTTGTTAGCATCACCATCAACCACTTTGTCCTTTTTATCCTTGGATGCGCAACCGCCCATTTTAAATGAGTTTTTATGCGTGTGTGTGTGTGTGTATGAGAGAGTTAGTGTAAGATTTATAAGATATAAGAGGTAAAAAGTTTAAAGATTTAGATTTATATGATGATTTTGTTTCTTTTTTATTTTTATATTTTTTTTTAATAAAAATTGGGCGATTTTGGTCACAAACGTTGCAGTTTTTTTTTCTTTTAATTTAATTTTTAGATTTTTATTTTCTTAATAAAAAATATATAGTTTTCCTAAAAAAGTTTTTATTTCTGTTTCGTTTATCTTATAATTCGTATTTATTATATGGTTTTTTATCGGTGGTTGTCTACTTTTAAGCTTAAATTATTTAGCAGGTAAAAAAATTAAATCACACTTTTCTTTTGATGTATAAAAAGGATTTTCTATCCTTTTAATTAATATTACATATATATTATGTATGTATGTATGTATGTATGTATGGTATGCGTACTATTATAATCAGCGGAATGTTTTATTTTATTTTTTTTTTCTTTCAATGGGATTTCTTGAGTTTTAAAAATGAATATGATTTCTTTATTATTATTTTATGTAGTATTGTTTTTTTTTTAATTTAATAGGGCGCTGTCTTGAAAAAAATGTGCGTTATTTTGACTTTTGTTTGAGAGAAAGAGGGATTTTTTTTCTTGAAAAAGTGGTGGGTTGTATGAAATTGTTTTTTTTCTTCTTTATCTACTCTAAGTTTAATGTAAAAAAATTGATGTAAAAATCTATTAATTTTTATTTTCTTGTTTCTATGTAATGATTCGTTGGTTTTCTTTATAAGGACGTTATAATTCTTAAAGATTTTTCGTTTTTTCTTTTATGGAAAAAAATTCACAACTGTTTTTTTATATCTCGTTTATTATTTTTCACTTTACTTTCCTTAATTCTGTTTTAATAATGTTTAATAAGTTTTTCTTTAATTACTCCTCTTTGATTTTGATTTGTGCAACTGCTGTTTTGATTTTTAATTGTAAATTTTCATTTATCGTTTAATAAATTTGTGCGTTGGGTTTTTTAATTTTATTTTCTATGATTTTTGTTTTTAATTAAAGTAATTTAATTAATAATTATTCCTTTTTTTTTAATTTTATTAGAAAATTTCAAAATAATTTTTCCTTTGCTTGCTTTGCCGCGCCCAAAAGTATACTATATACTATGCAAAAAAAAAAACTTTTTTTTTCTGATAATTTTCCTTCTTGGGGTTTGTTGTTCTGTTTCAGTTTTCAGAACAGAACTTCTTTTATAATTTTCTTCTTTTTTTTAGCAAGCGCGCGCTATACCGACAACAGACGAACACACTCGGAAATTTATAAGGAACTAAACGTCCAAATCCTGTCGATTGTAGTGTTAAGCTGTTAAAGTCTGGTTGGAAATTAAATTTTATACTTATATACATATAAAACTACGCTCAGACCTTATATAGGGTGGTGGTGTGGTAATGTATGTTTACTTATGCTATATACATAGGCACAAACAGAGTGTATGCATGTGTGTGCGTAACGTTACCAACAGCCGGCACGCTTCTAGCGCAAGTGTATTTTGTTTAATGCTCAAAATTTCATACACTATGCACACACATGTACGATGTGCTTCACCACAATGTACATACACACACACACCGATATGCATTGAAGTACATAGATCTCAAACATCGAAGTAAAAAGGCCTTAGTTTCACAAAGCCTTTTATGAAAATTAATTTTGTATGTGCGGTTCGTTAAAGAATTTTAGCTATTACTTCGCCTATTATGCAATTCAAAGCCTAGTAGAATACTGTTCTATTAGAAAATTTGACAGCTGACAAATGAAAAGGGTTCAATGTACTAAAACTAAGCATTACCCCTTAGATACGAAACAAAGTGCGAGGCCTTCTTTAAGGCCATTTAAACATAAATGTCTGCCTTGCTTTTAAATAAATTTCTCAATTTTTTGTGATTGCCTATTTTTGTTTACATCTGTATGTGTTTCTCTTTCTCTTTCTCTGTTTCTCTAGCGGTGGACATGTAGTATGATTCAAATGTTCAGCTTTAACATTTTATTAAAAATGTAGTAAGAGAAGCTGAGTAAAAATTTAAAAACAGGGATGTTGTTTAAACAGGAGACTCAACATTTCTCTCTCTCATATTTTTCTATTATTACAGGAGGGGTTTTTAAATATTTTATAATTCTCGTTTTTGTTGTACATTTTATTTAACAATTTCAATATATAATAAACACAATAAACAATTTTTTTTTTGTTAAATTATTTACTAAAGCTGCTGGCATATTGTTATAAATATAATTGAAACTACCGGCATATTTTTAGAATTTTCCCACAGTAAAAAATTTAGTTTTAATTAATTGACAATACTCCATAAAGATGACAAAGTTTTCTGAGAGGTAATGACATTTTTATTCTCTTGCAATTTGTAACAATTACAAATTATCTGTACTTTCACATATATTACGTATATGGCAGCCCTGTTAATGTAAAGTTACTAATTTGAGCAACTTGTTTTTTTTTCTAATTTAGTTTAATTTAAATTATAGAAAACATAATATGCCAGCATATTATGTTTATGGAAACTATTATTGCCTTTGAAAGTGTGGACTGTATAAAATTCGTCATAAAGATTTAAATTTTTATGAACAATTTATGAAAACTATAATCTTTAATTATACCCCTCGATAATCTACATTTCCTTTCTTTTTAATAATTTTTTTTCTAACTTAACACAAACGCTTTTGCATTGATTGTTATCCTCAAACTAATTGTTTGATTGAATTTCATCATATTTATTCACCACATGTGATCAAATTTAGTGAAACTTCAATTAAAAGTTGATTTATAAACATATACGCTGTGAATGGATGTGGTATCAATGCTGAAACACTCACTTGTAATGGTAAAAAGGCAAAAAAAAAGGGGGAAGACTGAAAAGCGGTCAACTTAAACGTACTTATCGTTTCGCATTTGTTGTGTACGTGAATGTTATTGTGTCCTTAAGACCAACCCAATGAGCTTAACAATTCACACAATAAATTTTGAAATTTATGTGACATGTAAAAAGCATTCAAGAACTCAATACAGTTAATCCAGAACTCCTTGTAATATTTTAAAACCTTGGATATGGGAAAAGAATGTTAGAATTTGCAAACTATAGCGCTTAGGGTGGCAAATTTTGGATGTTTTTGGGGTTGATTAATATTGTGAAATTGTGAAAGAAAAAGTTAAAGGACAAGAATCTTTTTGGAAAATGTCGCGCTATTTTAGTTTCAAATTTATTAAACTTTTAAATCTCTTAAGCGTTTTTGTCAACAGACCTCTACTTAACTTGCAAGCATTTAAAGTTTAGCTTTTTGGTACAGTGTTGTCAACGTTTCTTTGGCAAATATTAAAGAAATTTAATAGACTAACAAGGGTGCTGTAGAGTCTCATATACGATAATTAAGTCACAATCCCTAACAAAATCCTTATAAGATGAAATTTATATCATTGCTATAAATTTTAAGCTATTTTTAGAGCCTATTTGAAGGCTGCTAATATACAATAATTTCATAAGATGAAACAAGGCGTTGGTGTTAAACAAAATACCTTAAGTTAATAATATTACTCGTAAAAAAGGGATTGTGTGGTGAAAATGGAATCTCTTGTGTAAAGGATAATAATATTTACTCTCTACGCACGTGAGCATATGGCTGGTTACTAGTTAGTAAAACTAAAATCTTCTTGCTCAATATTTTCTTCCTACCACCCACTCCCTCCTCACACAACAAAATGATTGAGTGTAAATATTTTTCGTATGTATGTATGTATAAATATTTGCTGGTATTGCTTACAAGCAAAAAAGAAGAAAATGGGAAAAAACCATTGCCCAGGTGCCTGTATTTATTATTGAGTTATAACGATACTAAAAAAAAAATCACGCTCCTTGACACCAAACAACTTATTCTGCAAGCCACAATCTTTCTCTCTTTCTCTCTGTTCTGTACTTTAAACTGTTTCCATTGCTTTTCTGATTCTCATAGATTTATAATATGTATGTATGGATACATGTGTTTAAGAAATTTATTGAATGACTGTTGGCGGCGCAATATTAAAAAAAAATCAGTGGTTCTATGTTGTGTATGTATGTACTACTATGTAAGTCAAGTGTTTTATTTTATTCTGGGATTTTTTTTCCATATACAGGATATAGATTGTTCAACACCTAAAGGCCTGTTTCTTTGTCCCTTTGTTAAATTGTGTTCCTTTTTCTTTTACAAGTGTGTTTCGTATTTATAAACTCCCAATATTTTTAAATTTTCTCTTAAATGGAAAAACCCACAAACACATCATAATTTCTGTTTGACTTACGTACTATTTGTATGAGAAATTAATGACTGTTTATTCAACAGTTTCCTTTGTAAAGAGGAGGGTTTTGATTTGTATTATTTTCTTTGTTTTTTTTTTAGAATTTCTTTCTTTTCAAGCTGTAAGTAAAGATGTAAGGCAAAAGTAAAACCACATGTTTAATTCATTAATTTAATGTCTGGCATATAAAAACGCTTCCGAAAAAATTATTTCGTTTAAAGTCAAGAGTATTATGTGTGAGAAACATCACATAGATATATTTGTCAACACTTGAAAATGTTTAGAACTCAAGTGGCTGTCAAAAATTAAGCAAAATGCTATTGGGTTGCATATAAATCTTTGCTGTCTCTAGGCATAAAGCCTAGTTTAAAATTTAGTTTCATAAGTATTTCAATTGTATTGAAGTACTCAATTGCAATTTCTCTTTTATTGAACGAATTAAGCTTATAATTTTTTAAATTTCAATTTAATTACAGTTTGTAAAGAGTAGTTATAAAATTCTGGCTTTAATGATTTGAGAAAAAATTTTCAAACTTGATTCTAAATTTTTATCAATGCATTCCATTAAAGCTCTGTTATTATGAGTCACAAATTGTAAACAATACAAAAAGAAAGGAAATCTTTTATTTATACAGGGTGAGTAAATTTTTTTTACGAACAATATAACAAATTTAAACAACATATGAATAAATATGGTGGCCTAAAATGCACAATTTGAAAAAAAAAGAAATGGGGAAAAAATAACATTAACCAGCATCTTTGTTTAAAATAATAAATTTCCAGTTGTCACACTATTCCTTAGAGAGGGGATAAAATACACTACAGATACACTCGAAAAATCTGTTTAGTTAATTTCAATATTTATGGTATACAGTAGTAGCACCATAATAAACATCTTTTACTTTCTTTTGCTAATTTCTATTAAACACTTTAAAAACTGATAATTAATTTAAAGCATGTTTTTTTTTCTTTTTCTAACAAACCATAGGAAATTTTATTTTATTTTATTTTTTTTATTTGAAAACTAGAGCGTAAAGAAAACCTAAAGACAAAAACGCATATATGTGTGGCTGTATGTATGTACATGTGTACGATATATTGTTAAATGAAATAAATAAAAATGAAATTTTAAAAAATCTTATGAACAAATACGTTTAAATATGAAATATAAAGAAACAGTTGGAAAAAAACGTATAAATTTTATAAAGAAATTTAAATGGAAAAAACAAAAAATATTTCCAAAGCACTTATAAAAAGCTTTTTATAATTTAATTTTTAATTGTATTTAAAATAATAGAATAAATTAAATTAAGACTCCAAAGAGATAAAAAAAAATCCCATTCTTATAAAACAGTTGTTAAGATTTGAAAAAAGAAAAGTTATCGCTAAATGGTAGGTAGTTTTAGCAAACAAAATAAAATAAATGTTTTAGAAATCTTTTAAGCAAATTCTATATTTTTAAAGTTTTTTTTAGAATGTCTTTTAAAGTTTGAAATTAAAATTGTATTAAAGACATCTGGGAATTATATTTGTATTAATAAGTATTTACAATACATATACATATAATTGTCTTTGCTAACCTTCCTATGTTTAATTTAAAATACTATCTTTTATAATTTTAGAATTTTTTTTTGCCTGCATCTTATCTATTTTGTTTATAAATCACTTCGGCATTACACTCATCATCATATCGTGTGCAAAACTTTTTTAATGCAATTCACCAAATTTGTTATTATTTGGCTGTTGATATTTGTTTAAAAAGTATAAAGTTTGATTGACATTTTCCAAAACTTTTTGACAAGTTTAGTTAGTAACATGGAAGTGAAAACTTAAATTTAAGTACACTGCTTAAGTACATTTTATAAAGAACTGTCTAGCAACTATAAATAATATTATGGCCTATTTTATAAAGTTTTATGATTTATGTAGATAAGAACCTAGCACACATATATAGAGAGAAAAATTCCCAAGCAATGTAGTTAATCAATTAATAGATAATCTAAAACAGTTTCAAGTACTGTGATGTATGTAGTTTAAAACATTAGCTTTATACTACAATACAATATTATTATTATATAAACTAGTTAAACATGTTTAATTAACCGAAAAACAAAGTACTTGTGTCTATCTACATATAAAATAATTAGATTTTTATTAATTTAATGATTACAATTAGCAATGAAGATAGTGAAAATAGCTAAATTGTAGAAAATAACAGCAGGTTAAGGTTTTATTTTTTTAAATACTTTGGAATTGGCAACCCTTTTTAAACTATTGCGTGAATTTTAGTCATCATGCTATTAATTATTTACAACAAACTGTATTGTACTATACGTAATTATAAAATCGATTTTTAAATTATTAAAAAAAAAAAATAATAGGAAAACTTTTATAACTCATTTGTGATTACTAATAAAAGGAGGTCTATAAAAAAAGGAATTTATAACACTGTATATTCATAAAAAATCTATAAAACTTTTCTTTAAAACGATTAACATGTTGCACAAATTCTTAAATCAATTGAAATTCTTCTTTTCACAAGATCTTTTTTTTTTGTTGTTGATAGTACAACAACAATATTTCCATTAGTTCCAAAAAAAAAAAAGTATTACAAAAAAATCAAGGTTTCTAAAAGGGGCTTTTGCTTCAAATAACACACATTTTTTTTCTAAAACAACACAACTTTCACTTTTCATATTTCAATTTGTTTTAATTTTTTTAATTTCTATTTTTTTTTTACAATTCATTGATTTCTCAAATTTAAAATATCACCACTACTGGGGCTTTATGGTTGGTTGTTGTTCTTTTTTTATTTTACTTTTCATATGCATTTAATTTCTTTTTAAATTCTTCGTTTTTAATAATTTAATATTTCAATATTCAAAATCAAAAGTTGTCTGCGTGTTAAACGTTTTAAACTTTGATTATTTCTTTTTAAAATTTTTATTTTTTATTTCGTTTATTTTTATTTATTTATTTATTTTTTTTTTTTTTGGAAAAAATAAAAACAGAATTGCAACACGCGAACCGTTAATGCCAACTTATGATATTCGATTAACAATTAAACATACGTTAACCGTAGCCTAAACACCAGTCAACCAGCTAACGCCAACCATAACGTCAGACAAGCAATAGAGCTACAACTACACTCCATAAACAAACACTACTCTCTTACTCTTATTATTCTCTTGTTTTTGTTTTTTAAAATAATAATGATAATAATAACAAAATGCTCTATTTTCTGTCATAGTCTAAAAACAACAAATAAAACATACTCAATTGTTTATCGGAGTTAGCAAATCTCTTTGGAAATTTGAAATCTTAACGTAATTATACACAGACATATAGATTAGAAGAATTTTTTTTCTTTAAACTTCTTTTTTAACGAGCAAATGTTTATTGTTATTGTTATTATTATTATTTTTATAAACAATTATAAGTTCTCCGATTATTTAAAAATGTTTATCTCAGTGAAATAAAGTGAAATTTAAGATTTAAAAACAAAAAAATAAAAATTGCAAAATATAATGTACATACATACATACAGATATAGATATCGTATAATTTTTTTTTTAATTATTATAAAGCTTAATGGGTCGAAAACCACTTCTCAGATTATTTTCACGTGATTTTTTTTATTAAATTAGTAACTGAAACTATCAAGTGTGATTGACATTATCTGTAAACAAGTTATAGCTCGATATGTCGATAATATTTTACTTCCCTTAGATTCAATTTGTGTGCAATAGAACCCTTTAATGTTTCTTACTAAGATCATAGTTCTGTTTAGGAAATTTGCCAAATTGCAAACGGGTGTAGTATAATGAAATTCATTATATTTGCAACCAATTTTTTTTTTTTTTTTTGGATAACACGTTTGCCTGCCAAGCGCCTGAAAACATGAATCTAGATTATAGACCCGCTGATACTGTTTCACTACATTTAATCTTTAACGATTAATTGTACAAAAATCTTTCAAAATTGTATTAAAAAAATACAATGTAGAGCTGTATACATATATATACATATATGTACATATATTTCAACAGCTTTTAATTAATTGTTAAATTTTTTTTATTATTGTATGCGTTTAATATATTTTTTTGTGATGTTTTGTAACAACCTGTTTACAAATTTGGGTTCTTTGACTTTTTTTAAGTCTCTTGATTTACTGACAATTGAATACTGAATAATTGAAATTTGTAAAACCACCACTATAAGAGTTATTGTTAATTAAAAATTCCAGTTACATTTTCAATACAATGACCCACAATTTATGCAACTTGTTTTTGCATAAAGCCTTGGCTGTTTTTGTAATATTATATAACAGAATTTGAAGTCACCACAAATCCATGTTAAAATAATAGGAAAAAAAAAACACTAATTGAAGTTTTGTTTGCAATTTGTTAAAATATTATTTGGCTCTGTTTTTAACAGGTGGCATGGCATGGACTAAATAAAACTGAAAGTAGTTGAATATTATTATAATTATGTATGTATATAAATCATTGGTAAATCAATAAAAAAGAAATATTAAAATCAATAAAAGTAGTCTGGGGTATCAATTACAAATTTGTTGGAAATAATTTAACTTTTTCCTATGCCTAATGCTAAACAAACTTAAGCCCGTTTATAATTTGATTAATATAGACAATAATTGCTTGTATTTACTATTATAAAACGCAAATATACATACATATAACATTTATTTTATTGTTTAAGTTTATGGCCAACATTTAGACATACTTTGTTAAGCGGTATTTCCTACTTATGAATTTTTATTAATATCTAGATTCATACACTTTCATTACATACGAGTAGTACTGGGGTTAGTTGTAAATTTGTGTTTTACTTGCGGTTATTTATAATTTAAAATTTTAATTGGCTTGTGTAATTTGCTCGTTGCTATGATCTTTTACTGACGTTTTTGTGTCAATTACTGGCGTATTTGTTTTTATTTATCCTCCAATTTAAAGTTTAATATTCATATAAATATTTAATATGTGAATTTGGTCGTTTGGTATTTAGTATTCATAAATGATAAGAAATTAGTGAAGTAGATTTATTAAGCGGAAGTCGAAACTGCTCAGACACAATTATAGATAAATTTAAGTTAATCGATAAACAAAAAAAAAAATTCAAAATTTAACTACCTTACATACATTTATATATTATTATATTATTTATTATTGTTAATATTTTTTTATAGGTTTCTAAAAAAATTAAAATCTATTCTGTTCTACCTTCTAAAATTTCGAAAATAAAAGAAATACCATGAAGACTTTCTCAAAACATCTGTTGTTCGGAGTCGACTTTAAGCTGTAGCTCTCACCAGTCATATGTAAAATTCACATACACAACATAAGTGGTGTGAGAAACTAGGTCGTAATCCTCTATGTATGAATTCATAAAAAATATTTTTGATTAACCGGCTTATCAAACGAATTCACATATAATATATGATTCGATTAATAAACCCTTTATAATTCAATTTTACTTTTTAGAAATACATGGATTGTACGTTTCTCTTCAATAAGTATTTTAAGCTTTTATTTAATTATTATTTTATGTGGTATTGGCATCACTAATTTGCTTTTAGCTGCTCACAAAAATTGAAAATATTCTAAGTTTCGAAGAAAATGATTGGGTTGTTGTCTCGGATTTTTCTGTTCTGCCTTCAATATAATCGTTTTCATATAAACGTGCGTATTCTAAACTTGGCAGCTTTCTGTTGTCTGCAGTCTATGCGTTTTACTCCATAGTGCAGAAAACAGCATAGGTTTGTTTTAAATCATGAGATAGTAACCTTAGCATATGCTAAGATATATATATAAATACAAGTTTTTACGCTTTTAAACAACTTTTTCTTTAGTGTAACGCAGCGCCATCTACTTTTTATA
>QOCX01000111.1:176921-197476 GCA_005959815.1 Sarcophaga bullata
GCCTATCCTATACATCAACCATTAACAGTGCGAAGTTTTAGCTTTCGTTATTTTTCTTTTTTACTCTCTTTAAATTACTGACAGTTTTTACAGTTCTCTTTGAAGTACAAAAACTTTTTACTCTTTAAATTACTTACAGCTTTTAGCTCTCTTTAGAGAGCTCTCGTTAGAGAGAAAAATATTTTTTTTTAATTGCACTCACACAATCTGTTTTGTTTTTGTATTTATTAGCGCGCCAAATGTCAAATCCAGACGTGGACACCAATAAAATAATTTGAAAATATTATTTGAAAATATTACTAACAATTTTCCTCGGGTTATTCACATGCCTCTTACAAATACGCTCACCACATTTGTATCATGTTCTCTTTGGGCCGACGACGTCTGCTCAAATCTCATTTGCAAACCAACATATTTGTTTATTCCCAGCACACTCATACAAGAAGTGTTGACTATTACATATTTTTTTTTTGTTGTTTATGAGTGTGTATGTGTGTGTGTGTGTTGCTTTTGTAATACGATTAGTGAAATTATTGCGTAACAATTGTTCTTTAAAAACAAATAAAAAAATTAAATGTGTGAATAGAAAATTGTTGTAATGTTGCAATAAAATGGCAAAGCAACAAGCCTTTTCTTCTGCACATTCTTTTAATTGAAAACAAAAAGTAAGTACCCATAAGTGATGAAAAAAATTTTGATTACCCCACAACAATTAAATTGGACATGGGGACAACAGATTTTGTCGTGGAAATTAGTCCTTCTGGAAGGTATTTATTATAACAGACTTAAGCTTTACTATTGAAGTAGAAAAGTTTAGATTTATTTTTCTCTTGTCTCGAATGTGTAGAGACAGACAAAACTAGCCGAAATCTAAATTTTGAGGTTAAGTTTTACAGAGGAAATGGAACTATTTAACAAAAATGGCAACAGCTTATTAGACAGGGCATTAATTAGCAAGCCGAAATTCTGGTTGCAGAAATGCTGTTTGTTAACTGGATATTTAAGTTAAAAAATTAAATGAATTTCAAAAACACAATATGATTTACTTTGAAGATTGGTTCAGTTAAAGAAAAATACCATCTAGTTGAAAATAAGAATATCGAGATTCTAAATACATTAATGGTCTCGAATGAAATACTCTAAAACCTAAATTTTAAAAATTGGAACTTTTTCATTGCACTGCCTGCCACTGACTCTTTTTTTTTATAAGGTAGTTTCTAATTTCCATGAAACGCGACATGACAGTTACATACAAGCAACACTTGTATTCTGCCCATTTACATCATAAATACGGGCAATGAGAGAATTGTTGAATAGAAAAATTTCAATAGAGCCCGCCCGACCAACTGTCATTTTTATTTAACAAAAAACGCAAATTCGTTATAAAAACAAGTAATTTAATACTACTTCTTCTCCTCCCTCCCTCCTACTAAACAAAAACCATACAAAAACAAAAAAATGTTAATTTTCTATTGTGTGGCTTATTTGGCACAAACATTTTCACTCACTTAATTTAAATAGATAAACTAAATTCATTCATACATTCAATTCAAGCAAATAAACTATAAAAAAACTAAAAAAAAAATTGTTTACTAGTATGTCTAACGAACCAAAGAGACATTTTTGTTTATGAAATAAGAAGACAGAGAGAGACGTTTTTTAATAAAACTCAATTGAATAATTAACTGTAATAATCGCCACTAACCGAGACAAAATAAACAACAACAACAATAGCAAAAAATATTAAGGCAATATACATACAACTTATTACACTTGAAGAAATTCTTTTTCTTTTAAACAAATTCTATATCTTTTGGTGAGAAAAAATTGTGTTTGTTTCATATTTTCGATAATATCGCTACTTAGATTAAAAATACATATTTCTTAATTATATTCTTAGTAAAACCCATACAATTTGTTTTTGTGTTAAATTTATTTTTACCGGCCGGTGGTGGCTGTATCAGCTTAAATTTATTTTTAGATTTTTTTTGTTTATTAATATAAACAAATATAAACGGGGGTAAAATTTCTTGTTTTGTTAAGCAAAAACAAATAATAAAAAAAAAACATTTTTATATGTTTGTTTAAAATATTTGTATGAAATGATTTATTAATAGAAATTGACTTTGAAATAAATAGTTAATATGAGTGTTTAAAATTATTGAAAAATCTCTTTTAGGTTAAGTTTAAGACTTTCATAAAAACAAATTATTTAATAAATTATATCAAATAAATTTCCTAAATTAATCAAAAACTTGCTTGAATTGATAATTTAGATATACTTTAAGGGAAAAAAATAAATTCTCTTTGTAGCTAGGATTGTTCATAAAAAATTTTTAAAACCTAATATAGAATGTAAAGAATGAAACGATTTGGTCTACACATACGTTTGTTGAAAAGCCTACAATTTCTATGTAAACTGAAATTCATTACGAACTTTCTGAAAAATGGTTTCCAGAAAGCACAGTGTTGTCAAACAATAATAGATAATCGGATATTTTAATTCAATTTTGGTTGATTTTCATAAGAAAATACTTAACAAATTTGAATATTAATTAAGAAAGCATAACAAAGACATTGTGGAACTATTATTTAAGAAATGTTAAAATATTTAAAACATCTTAAATACATCAAAATCGAGAAATTCTAATTTCAAATATATTGAAATTGCTACCAAAATTTGTTTTCAAACAAAAATTTCTTTCAGTGCATTATTTATTGCAGGGATATCATTTCACAAACAAAATAAACAATAAAAAAGCAGCAACCATTATTGTATTCGATTTGAATTAATTTATAAAAAAAAATACGTTATGCAACAACACGATTTTTCAATTCTAAAAATTTCACTTAAGAAACCAAAAACACTTTTTTTGTTTGTTTAAAATGCAATTAATTTTACTTGAGGTAATTTACACAAACCGTGGTAAAGACACTTCCCAAGGTTGAACAGCCGGTCGTAATAAAAAAGATTTATTTTCTGTAGAAGACCAGACCACAAGCAAAATTAAAAAAAAAAAAAAAGATTTTTAAGTGCATTTTTATGACTCAACCACACATATTAGCAACACTGCTTTGTAATATTATACTCAAATAAAACGGGTTTTTTAACTTTAAAAAACAGAGTTATTGTTGTTGGTGTTTTTTTTTGCACAAGCCGGTTACCGCTTTATTTTTTTTTTTTTGGCAAAAAAAAAAAAATTAGAAAAAAAACAATGTATGGGTTTTCTCTAAAAGAATTTTAATTAAAAAAACTGTACTTTAATGTAAAATTGTTCGTTTTTAGCAAACGCTTAAAAAATATTGATCTCACCAATATGACCACACAGAGATTTTGTTGTTTATTTTAACGTAAATCAGTTTATTTGAATTAATTGTTTAATTAATAGATTTTTTTTATTGTCATTTAACACAACTTTTCTTTATTATTCACCTGATAATTTCTTTCTTAAATTTAAAAATGAATATCTTGCTTTTATTTTCAGCTCACCTTTAGAGAACTTTTTGCAACCGCAGAATTCAACGTTCAACGTTACAATGATCTTAACGTTTGCTTGACTTGACTGCAACACTTCGCTTTTTTAAATTCACTTTCAAAATTTACACACACAAAGGCAAGTAATTACACAAATACAATATACAATACAATATATTTTTTTCATTCACCCATACTATTATACTATATAATGGCAAAAACAAAAACTTTCAGTTGTTAAGGCAAAAACAAACAAAAAATAAAACAAAACCTATTGAAAAATACAACGAAAACCAACAACAATTTGTATTGTTAAGCATAAACAGTTCTACGAGTGTGTGTGTTTGGATGAGTTAACTTTAGGAAAAAAATACAAGCAAAAACTACCACTTGGTGAGAAAAAGCAAACAAATTCTCTCAGATTTAAAAAAGTAGGCGTTTGTATATTTGTATTGCTATAAATGTGTGTAAAGAGCATAAATTATAGCGTTTTTTTTATAGAACAAGCCTCCTGCTAAGCTTATTTATAAACATATAAACTAGTGTATATGAGTGCAGAATATAGCCCACAATATAAAAATCCCTATTCTTGGTTAACATAGATGCCATACATAAAAAATTCAAAAATTTCTCATAAACTTTTAAAAAATTTTACCAAAATTTCCATTCATTTCACTGATTCTTTCACAACTTTTAAGTTTTAAGTATTTTTTGTTGTTGTTAGAAAATAAAGTTACGAATTATTATTATTGAGTTAACGAATGAGTCATAAATACCAGCAAAATGACTGTTAAACCAAAGTATGTTTGACAGCCATTTAGACTTTCAAAGTACTTCGCAAAGACTTGAGTTTGTGAAGAGAAAAGAAAAAAGTGTGCGGGTGTGTGTATAGACATTGATGTACTCGAAAAAGTTATTTTTTTCTATCATCATTTACAGATAGTTGTATACACAACAATAAAATATCAAGAGTTTGTCAAAGTAAACTTTGAATGTGCAGAAACAAAATAAAGTTTAAAAGAAAACGGAAAAAGACTTTGTCAAAGTACTTTGCGAAGTTCAAATCGAATTTATTAAATTTTGTCCTACAAATTAATCTTAACTGTTATAAAACCTTCCAGATTCCTTTCTTAATTAAGTGATCTGGCAATATTATTATTCTCATGTTCTCAGTTTAGCCAAATGGATTATAAAAAAAGCTTTTACTTTACTGTTACTCTCTTAATGGCAAATGCTCTATATTTCTCTCTTATTCTAACCCTTTTATTTCAATACAGACACATACAAACATTCTTATGAAATGGAAAGTAATTGTTGTTGTTCTCCCCTTTACAACTACAATAACAATTGGAAAAAAATAGCAAGAGATGCAAACATACAAAATTGAAATTAAACGGAAGTTTCATTTCAAATGCAATGAATAGCATATTTTTCTTGTTTTGTGATTGTATGCGTTTGTAATTAAAGTGGGTATGTGGGAGCAGTTAACTGACGTTTTAGTTAAGTTCTGTGTGTGTGTGTGTGTGTATGTGTTTGAATGTATGATGCATTATTTAGTGTACTTATGTACATATTATTTCTTCAATTTATTAAAGGCAATGTTTATTTGTACTTTTCTTTTTTCGTTGCTGTTGCTGTAGTAGTAGTTGTTGTTGTTGTTTAACAGCGTATGTGTGAATTTTAGTTCTTTTTTTTTGTTTAGTTTTTGTCATTTATTGTCGCCGCTGTTTTGTCTGTCTTGATTTTTATTTAACTTAACACAACTATTTGTTGTTGTTGCCGTTTTTTTTTTTTTGAAATTTTAAATTAAGATTTATTTGAATATTGTTTGTCTTGTGTATATAGAGTTATGTCGTGCATATATCTGAATATTTCTGGCATATTCCGCCAAATTTATTATTACGAAATCATCTTTTTCATTTTCGCCTTGCAAATCTTTTTAAAAGATTTTTTTTTACTTGTAAATAATCGAAACAATTCATTTTAAATTTGAAATTATAAAAACTTTTAATTTTTAATTTCTATTTAAAATGATCGAAAATTTTTGAAATTTAAAATTAAAATAAAAGAATAATAATAAAAAGAATAAATAAAAAAAATTTTTCATTTAAATTTAAAATTTTAATATTATTATGTGATAATTTTAAAAAGAAAATTACTGTAAATCTTCTGAAAATTATTTTAATTTTTTTTGATATTTTTATCAAAAAAATATTTTAAAATACGAAATCATATTTATTCAAAAATCAAAATCTGCGAGCAAATTGAATTTGGGAATATTTCTACCATGACCTTGGTCATGGAAAGTCAATTCATATAATTTTGTTGCTTCCAATATAGGATTCTCATGAGTCATTATTCGCATATTTGCTGTGCTGTGTATTATTATTTGAAACAATTATTTGAAAAAATTGGAAATTAATTACATTAAGTACGTATAAGCCTGACCATTGCAGTGGGCCATGTTAGCATAAATAAGTTTTTGACAAGTGAGGTAAATGTAAGCCAAGGCAAAGGCTCGTCAAGCTAACGAGACGTTTATATGTTTAAAGTAGACGTACATATATAACCTGGCAAGACTTTAAGCTACCTCAACGCTATTTTAACCCTTTCCTGAGGGGTGCCCTGTGTATACAGAGGAGATGAACAGAGATGTTTTGTTGAATAACATGAAACTGTACAGAAATTCAACCCTGGATTATAAACACTTCTTTTGATAATCTAAAAACCATCTTCGCTGAATTGGTGATATCTGTGATGCCAAAGAAATGTGACGTCATCACCTGGTAATAGGATTTTAGTAACTTATTACTAAGTCTTCAAAGGATATAAAGGAACTGTTACGATTCGTTAGCTAGTAGATAATACAATTTGAAGATTTGACAAATTTTCATCTTAAACTAATTTGGCATGAGCGGTCAGAGCGATAAATAGAGAAGAGAGTTCGTTGTCACTAATTGACCCACTAGTATGCAGTAAATAAGACACATTTACTGCGTTAGATAACGCCTAATGATTTATGATAATGCGCTCAGTTTTTTTTTTCAACAGATTATATCAAAATAATTTATTTTTCAGCCTAAGATATTTTATTGGGCATACAAAGGCTAGTGCGAATTGGACGTTATGAAAATTTGAAACTTTTATTTTAATTTGTTTAGCTCTACAAATCTTTGGTATTAAAAAGTATTAGTAAAGAAAGACTAAAATGTTTATTTAATGAAATCAAATTTTTCAAAAACAAAAACAAAAAAATTATAATTTTTTGATTTTATTATATACAAAAAAAAAAAAAAGTATTTATAAAAATTGTTTTGCAAATTACTGAAAATACAAACAAAATTATGAAAAATAGAAAAAAAAAAAAAGTATTTATATAAATTGTTTTGCAAAAGTTACTGAAATACAAACAAAATTATGAAAAATAGAACGTAAACAATATCACTGGCATCTATGAAGAAGTGTGTTTACCGTACAATGTTATGAACATATGTATGTATGTAAATACGAATATCTATAAATGTCGTAGCATACGTATAGTATTATATATCATCTTTCTATACCGTTATGTGTTTCTGTTTTGTGGAATTCCATAACTTGCTTAGTTGGGTATTTCTTTTGGGGTTTTTGTTTTTTGTCACAGCATCAGTTTCTGTTGAAAGAAAAAAGTACGCTTAACAACAACAGCAAAAGTGAAATATTGAAATTTTGCCAAAAAGACAAATTTTTGTTTACGAAAATCGTTTATTAAATATATTATAAGTATATATATACTATATATACCTATCTATGTATAACATATATATTTTTTATACTCATCGTATGTATGTATATATCTGCAGTAACAGAAAAACATATAAAAACAAATAATTTAGAATTCATTTGATTACATAATTATTTGTATTGTTTTTTACTTTTGTTTTTGTTTACTTTACGTTAATATTTTTTATTAATATTTCATTAACGACATTATATATATACATATGTACATACATGTACATATATAACAGTAGCCAAATTATGGCAAACGATATTGAGGGAAAATTCATTCAATTTTAAATCAAAAAATTTTTTTTTAAATTTAAATTATGCGTTAAAATGTTTATTTATTAGCTAAAAAAACGATGAGATTTGTTATCACATTATGGCTTATTTAAATTTCAGAATTTAGCATCAAATTGCAATTGCTTTATAAAATGTTTCCCCCAAATTTAATGTTATAGCTGTTTTTTCTTTAGCGCTTTAAGAAGCTTAGGACTTTCAGTTTCATTAGGCAGGCCTTTTCAAATCGTTCGTCCACTCTAGTAGATTATGGTGCCTCTTTTTGTCTAGACACAACTTACTGACCTAATTGGTCAGTACAACCCTTTAGTCAGGATTACAACCTAACTTCTCACACCAGCCATGTCCATGTAGTGTCCATGAATGGCGGGAACTAGAGTTAAAGTCGAATTCGAATGAAAATTTTTTGAGAAACTTTTCATGGCAATTTTCATTTACTCTCAGAGCTATTGCCAGAAAGTTACTTAGAGCAGGTCTTCGAAGACATATTTTTTTATATTTCATTTTATTTGAAATACGGCCTCACGTCTAATAAGCTATCACATTACTTACTAGAGTACGGTGACTTCACTAGATTGCTTGGACCTAAACTGTTACCAATTTGATTGTATAAATGGAGCAATCGCTTATATGCAACAAGTTTTGGCCAGTAAAAGTAAGTCGCCTGAAGAACTATGAGTTTGGTTGAGAGGTTGCTTTCAATTCCTATACTTTCTTTTATCAATCGTCCTAGCCTTTAGTTTAATTGTTAAACTATTCAAATCCATTAAATTGAATTAAATTAAAAAGAAGAAAATTTCTTTTTTATTGTTCACGATGGTTTTAGTTTTCAGAAACATTTATCAAATTCATCTTACAGAGTATCCATTGTATGCATATTTAAATTTTTATCTTTCATTTTAATCAAAACACATACGTACTCCTCAAGTAAGGGTAGGGAAAGAGGAAGGAAATTTAATTTTACTTGTAGTACATCAGCTGTTTTTAGGGGGTGTAAATGATTTTTTTTCTTATTTTTTTTCTTATTTTTTTTGTTTAGATAAACAGAATAACAACAAAAACAGTAACGAAAAATATTGTTGTGAGAATTGTTGCCAACAAAACGTATATTGTGGGTGGTACAGGGCTATTGCTAGTGGCAAAAATAGCCAAAAAGCAATAACAATTAAACATATGTTTTACTCGATTGTACATATGTACATACATACGTATATACGCATTATATATAAACATAAGTGCATACACTTGTACTGTAATTGCTAATTTTTTATTTGTGCAAAATTCCTTTGACAAATAGCTGACTTTTTGCACGTACTATATTATATGTTGTAGGCAAATATTATTTTCAGTATTTTATGAGAAAGATTTTTTAAAAAATTAAGTTTTTTTTTAAGTTTTAGAAAATATTTTTGTTAGTTCTTTTAATAGAATCATGTTTCTCCAAGAGTTGCACAAAATAGAATTCTATATAATAAAAGACTGTCACACTCTACCCTCTCTTTCCTTTCCCCTTTAACTATCTTTTCGGTATTTCAACACAATGCACTGCATGAATAGAGGTCAGCACTTAACTGTTGGTCTTAAAAAAAACTCTGATTCGATAGTTCCTTCTTGAAAATCAGCCAAAAATTATTAAACATCAGAATTTGGATCTTTTCAGTTTAATTAAACAAGTCTTTAACGTTTTTTCTTCTGTAGCAAGTTCTAGAATGATACTCGAGAGTTTGTCATCTATAGTTGCCTAGAAGAAATGCCCTCTGCGAATATGTATAAGGTACAGTGGTATGGAGCTATGTCGAATAAGTCTTACTCTTTCACAAGGTCTGCCTGACCTTATTAACATATTCATTATTTTTTAAGTAGAACGGAGGTTAGCTGGATTAATTAGTGGGGATTACTTATTTGATCCTTACAAAGCGTTAGATAGGATTGCGATCTTGCTTTTCACATCACCCATGTTGTGTGTGTTAATTTTAACCATGAGTGTTAGTTACTGTTTAATGTCGCCTCTAAACGACAGATTTTTCAGAAACTACTTCATGGCAATTTTACCCTCAGAAGAATCGTCGCAGAAATATCTTTTCATGTTTGAGATGTCTGGACTGGATTGAACCACGACTTCGCCTCTGGTTAAGCTACACTACCTACTAGACTGTGCACTTCAATGATTAGACTTTTTCAATTTTGAAGATTCGAAAACCTCGATAATATTCGTACGCCTTTTTCTACGAGGTTTGTATGTTAATTGCTGGGGTTAAATTCCAGCTTTTGAATTTCTACAATAGTATGAGATATACAGCAGAGGGTTAATGTAAAGAACAATGAATAATTCTAATATAGCGAATAGCGTCATTCTAATAGAATTATTCCAACTATGCTACACGAAACCCTCAATTTCATGCGAAAATAGTAAATTTCTTTTACTACATAATCTTTTCCCCCGATTAATGTCTCTTTTTTTCAAAAAAAAATTCTTCATTTTTAAACACCAAATAAAGCTAAAACACTGAAATAGATTTGAAGCTACATTTTATAAAAGCATGTGCTAAATTCCCATTCAATATTGTAGTATAAATCTAATCTCTTTAATGCAATTTATTTGCAACACATGTTCTTTTTATCGGCGTAAAAAGGTCTCTTAGCGATCAATTATAAATACAATGGCGGTCATATTTCTTAAGCTGTCAAAATTTTGATTAGATTTCGTTGGGAACAAGAATTAAAAAATTTAATTTTTTTTTTCTAAATTCAAGTAGCATTTCGTCTATTATTATTCCAACGAATAATGAGTTTATAATTAGAATTCTAATAGGTCTATTAAAAAATATTTACTCATTAAGATACATTATTTTTATTTTCTCATCTTTTTATCTTTTATAATATTATTCTTGCTTTTTAAAAGACAATCTGCACGTGTCGCCAATAAGTGTATTTAAATATGAATTTATTATAAAATAAAAAAGAGAATTTTTAATTTAAATTTAGAACAGCTCAACTGAGCTTAGCAATTGCAGAGATGCTTAAACAAATATTTAAAACCTTGACAATACAAAAAAGAAAAAAATAGAGAAAATAGCACAAAAAAATGATAAAAATAGCAAAGATCCATTAGTGAAGTTCTTCTGTCTATCTATCCATTGTGTTGATAACAAACATTTGTTTGAATATGATATTGCTGTGTTATATCATTAAGTGTTTGAAAAATAAATTTAATTTTATTTTTTTCTTTCGTTTTTATTATTATTTATTTAATACATACTAATAGAACTATGCAACTGAGTGAAGTCTTGTGGTTTTAATAAAATATTGTATTTATTTAAAGAAAAAATAATGTATTCATCTAGAATCAAGTGAGAATTTTGTTTTAAAATACATGAGGGTTTAAATGGCATTTGTTTATACAGAAATTAGCACCGATTTCTAAGAATATCGTATTTTTCTTTTAAATAAAAAAAGTAAATAAATTTATAAAATAATTTTCTTAAATGTCCTTTTTAAATACATTTCTTCTTTATTGTTTATAAACTTTATAATATCTGTCTCTCTATATATGTATTTATATTAAGTGTAGTAAAACGGAATCTATTATTTAGATTTTAATTAAAATACAGTTACAAATTATATTAAAATTATTACGAACTGAGGACCTTAGGCCACATGCTTATGACAGTTAGTGCAACAGACAAGAGTTTCTGCCGGTAATCGAATCTATGGAGCTCACACTTATAGACTAGTAACCTATACACTAGTTCAGTATTTTAGGTGCCTTTAGAAAAGCTAAAATATTAGTGTAAAGCACAATACGAGTGTTAGGATTTTATTGTATACAAATACACAGTTGTCGGCAAGTGATGGTCGTGGGTGATGTTCGTGAGTGATGGTCCATTGTTATTTGTCAGGATTTTATTTCACTTCTTATGCGGGTATTCATAAAATTTAAGAATGAAGGACAGTATCTGAATCTGTGCTTAATTGTTCTAAATGTCGTATGTTTTAAGCTATACCGTTCTAGATGGGCGTGTTCTTAATTGTCTTGATCTACTCAGAATTATTATGAAAATTATATGAAACATGACTATCCATGACATGTTCATAAAAGTGCAGAGGGTACTATGAATTATTTTATTGGCCTATTATTATAAATGGAGTCGCCATCGTCTAGTAGGTAGTGTGTTGAGGTCACGATTCAAAACCCAGTCCAGACATCTTGAACAGAACGAAATACGAAAGAAAATATTCTTAGGCGATTTCCTCTCAGCAGATTCCTAAAGAAAACTGTGAGAATAATACAAATTGCAATGAAATTTTTTTGAAGAATCTGTCATACGTAGTCAATATACAACATGGGTGGTGTGAGAAGCTAAGATACATCCTGAAGTAAATTATAGCCAATAAATGTATTCAAAATATTTTCATGGTCAGTTCTAGAAAAATTAATGGAAAGAAAAAAAAAATAAACTTCTAAACAGTCAGTCAAAATTGTGATAATTTCAGAAGTTTGAAAAACATTTTATTTTATTAAACAAAAACAATATAGAGTTGCTTTAATATGACTCTCTAGTCCACAATAATATGCATTAATATTTTTTAAACTTGTTGCTAAGACTTGTATAAAAATAGCATTCAATAGATTAAACTTGTGTGCAGAATTTCAGGTTATATACTGAAATAGCAGGCACGTTCATTTCGTCACATACACTTCAGTCTGGCAATCGAATAATCCAGAAATGTTTAAACCACAATAAAATGACGCAGACACTATATTTCATAGTATTTAATCAGATTTCGTCTTTGACACAATTTCCAAAAGGTAAAACAATTTTAAAGCGATAATTGTTTCTTTTTTTTTTTGCAATGATAAGATTTCTTTTGAAAATTCAAGTAATTCATCGTGTGATTTAATTAGTGTATGATTAATTACTCTTAATAATTGATGTTGAAAGCTTTTAAACTAATTCTTTAATTTTTTTTGTTTTATTTTTTTGGGTAAAATTTTTAACGCGTGTTTTATTGGTGGAAAATTTATGTTTTTTTTTTAAAGTTAAAGAAAGTATTCTGAATAGTAACTAATGGCAATACCAACCCTTTTAAGACTTCAATAAAAATAAAAAAATGTTGTTTTTATATTCAATAATAATAATAATATTTCTAATAAAATTTATAATATTTACAAAGTGTTAGAAAGATACAATTTTAATTATTTTGTGACTATGTACATATGTATATGATAAAATAATAAATAAATATTAATCAAATCAATTATGTATCATATCATATAAGCCCTTTAAAATTCAAGAAAAAATTATGACTACTAGGTAGGTTCCTTCCGCTCTCTCAATAGCATTAAGCCGATTTGAGAGACCTTTAAAACCATGGCTTTACATACATACATAATTGGCCATTACAACTCTTCAGTCAGAATTACGGCCTAGCTTCTCACACCACTTATGTTGTGTGTGTTTATTTTATACATGAGTGGCGGGACCTATAGTTTAAAGTCGACTCCGAACGACAGATTTTTGAAAAACTTTTCATGGCAATTTTATTTACTCTCAGAGTTTTTGCCCGAAATCTGCTGAGAGGAAGTCGCCGAAGAACTATTTTATTTCATATTTTGTTTTTGATGTCTGACCGGGGACAGACATGGCTTTGCTAGTCTAAAATTAATTTTTTTCCTCCAAAATTGACCATCTTAAATAGTCCACAGTACTTAAGTCTGAAGAATATTGTGCCAAATTACTGTTGGGAGGGAGTTACCCGAGATTTGAACTTGAAGTTCTCGTCTAGTCAGCCATTATCACTGCTTACTTACTTCCTACCTTACTTAGTTGGTCATTACAATCCTTTAGCCAGGATTAAGACCTAGCTTCTCTTACAACCCATGTTGTGTGTGTTAATTTTGTCTATGAGTGGCGGGACCTACAATTTATAATTGATCGATCCCGGTTTTTTTGAAGAACTGTAATTATGATTTGTTATGTTTTTTTCTAATTCAAATGATAAATCCTAGGCAATATAAATACAAAAACTAAATACAAATTATTCTAACAAACATATTTTCCTTGGCCTTGTCTTACTTAATCTTACTAACTGAATTTGTTGAGTGTTGCTATTTAAAAACCTTCCCAGACTACAGGGAGTAACCTTAAAAGAAAACACCTGTGATTTGTTTTTATGCCAGAAATAATCGTTAATTGTAAGCAAACAACCTTGAGGTATTTGAGAAACTATTTGAATAAAACAGGTACAATAGAATAAATAGAATAGAAATTGATTTTCCATTAATATTAAATCAAATCAGTGCGTAAAATAGGCCTGCCTTTCACTTGGAAAATCGAGAAAAACAATATGTTTTGTTTTGTTTTCTTTCTTTTTTTTTTAATAAAAATAATTTATGAACGTAATTTTCCATCAATTTTGTTTTTTTGATTTCCTATTAAATAATAACAATGATAAATTATTAAGTAAATTACGTAAAATTTTCGAAAAGAAAAATAAAAAAAAAATTGGTTGGGGTTAGTAAATCCCGTGTATTTAATTTCTATGGCCGGCGTATGTATTCCAAAAGAAATGAAATTTCTTTTTGAACATTTGCCAAAATGAATACAATAAAGTCTGCAAATAATTTTTTCTTTACGAAATATTTGATTTGATATTTAATTTTCTGAAATTTTAATGTTTTTGTTTGCATTTTCAATTTCCTTAAATTGTTTTTCAAACATTTAAATTTAAAATCAATTTTAATTAGTGTTATCTCATGTAACTGCTTGTATAAATTCTACTTTGTTAAGTGAGAATTCTTTTTTTTTTCATGCCATTAGTTAGTATACATTTGTATATACAGTGAGTTTCAAAAGAAACTGTATATTAAAAAAAATATACATCAATAAATTGCCGTTATTTATATTTAAAAATTGTTTCATTATCATTTTGGTATTTGTTAGAATTTTATCCATAGTATACAGTTTCTTTTGGCGCTAACTGTATATACGTAAAGCATAAAAATTTCTTGTTTTTTCTTAAAATATTTTTTTTTTTAAATTATTCTATTATTTTTTAGTATTTTTTTTTTGTTTTTGAAAATTTTACTGTTAATTTAGTTTGCTAGAGCTGTCGCCTTTTATTTGACTCAGTTTCCATTTCTTTGTGCAATAAAAATATTTTTTATTTTAAATATTTAAATATTTTATATATATATTGTACAATAGGTGCATATATATATATTTCCTCGATTCTGTTGATAATTTTTGAAAATCTGCCAGAAAAATATTTGAATTTGTTTGCTACACAAACAAGTGGTAAATTTTGGCCACACGTCAACATTTTTTCTTCTTCTCTAATTCTCTCTTGCAACAGGCAATCAAATTTTTGAAAGTAACAGTAAAAATATATCTTTAAGCAAAATTTTCTAATCTTTTATATCGTATTATTATAACATAAATGTGAATGCATTAGCGACAGGTTTTTTTTACTTAATTTTTTTAGGTTATACAATAATTTAAAAGAAAAAAATTAAAAAAAAATTTTATTTAAAATTTTTAAAAATTATATGAAAAACATAACCATATTTAGGGCAATAAAATTAAATAAAAAACTAAGAAATTAACGACGAAGGTGTCTAGATTCAGCAAAACAGTCTATTTCAGTAAAATTTAATACCATTTTTTTTTAAATTTCTGGTTCCATAACATAAGCATTTTTAAACAGAAAACCAATATTAATTTTAAAGAAATTCGTTAAGAATTTTATTTAATTTTTGAAGGAGAGGAGGACAACCAAAGTTCTCATGCCTATTGCCATACATCTAAGTCATCATGTAGACTTGTTGTGCGCTCTGCATTAAGAGTACAGCCTTACTTTCTATAGCAAGTCTGTATATTGTACGAACTTCCATAACTTCTTCCAGTCCACTTGTCTGAGACGAGCTATGTTTGCGGTATAGTCATCCCCAAAATATTGGGATCTCAAGCTCACTAAAACTGGGCAATGACACAAGAAGTGCTCCATCTTTTCGATGTCGTCACCGCATGCCCTGCATTCATCACCGCATGCTCTGCAATACGGTTCAGGTGTACATGTATGACGGACTGTCACTGTATGACGGACGTGCTTAGGTCTGTAATTTAATATTAAAATACTCATGGTTCCCTTGCCAATAGGATCGCCCATCGCCCACCGTTTCGATGCCTTCAATGTATGTTCAGAATTCGTCATTTTCTACCACGGTTCAGGTGTATGTATATGTAAGTTGACGTGTCCCGTGAGTATGCTTCGGTTAGGCGCCTCAATTGCAGGCGTCTGATATCTGCTGGACATCCGAGAACTTACTCTTATGAGGAGGAGAAATTGAATTATCAATTGTTGTATCCTAAGTTAAGTCGAAATTTAGAAGGCAATGACCAGGCAAATAAATTTGCAAGGGAGCAAGGCTTTTTAGAGGGGAAGAGGAGCCTGCAAACTCACTAAAAGACTCTTTACAAGCCGTAAGCTTCGCTATACGGTAAGTCAAACGTCTACGTCTGTTCTCGTAGACTAGAAAATGTCTTTATAACGTTTACAAATTTCACTTGTGCTAGCTTCTCTGTATAATCCTGATCTAAACTGTTGGCTTCTAAAACTATTTCTAACTCCATTTTTGTTTTGCTTTAAAGGGGTATATAATCGTTGGAAACGGTGTAAAATTTGTCTGCTTGTAAACGTTTTTTTTTTTTTTTTGAAAAGTCCAAAGAGTTCAAATATCATGCCAAGTCCATTTTGTGCAACTTCAGTTACAGATACAAAAGAGGAGAAAACCCAAAGAATTCAGCAAAAAAAAACGTGCAACGTTTCTAACCACAAAATTTATTTTATTTTTAAAATTTGTTGTACTTTGTACAGAGTGCAGCAGAACATAACACAACCCACTGTGTAAGTGGACATATTTTTCAAGAATTGAAAGTGAAATTTAAAATTTCTGCTTCGTTTTATTCTATTTTTTTTTTAATCACTAAAAATATTCCGTAACATGTGTCTTGTGATGCGAGCAGCAACTTAACGCCTCTACACTAAACAGTGTGTAAAATGCGTGGCCGCACTAAAAGTGCATTAACCTTTTTGGTTAGCGTTAGTTGTAGCGGTATTCTGTATATTACAAAATGAATTTAAATAAGAATAAATTTTTTAGAATTTTTATTTTTAAATTTAATTTTCGTGAGTGCATTAACCCCTGTAGTCGTTCGGCTTGGTTGTCACCAAATATTACACCCAACGGTACTGAAGCGTACGCATAGGCACCGACAACAACGGAAGACAGCAAACGTTACATTATTTTTATTTTTGAAATTAAATTTTTTAAATTTAATGCTTTCTGTTTGGGGGAAAATATCTACTGTTCTTTATTCATTTCTCCAATCCTTAAGACATTTATTCTAAATTTAATATTTCGTTTCATTTTTATTTTATGGATGAGACAGCAGCACTGTCATGCATGGCTCCAAGATAAATATTAAGACAACATCGTCTTTACGTTTTCTCTTTGTACATACCTACAAACGTGCATATTCCTTAGCTCATTATTCACATTTTGTGCTAAATTTAAAAAAAATTAGTCTTTCAAATACATCTTAATGCATTACAACCGAATGACATGCATGATCTAAGAAAGAGAAATTTTGAAAACTTTCAAAAAAATAATTTTTTTAAATCCAAATAATTTGAAAATTTTATTTCTCTTAGACATATTTCTCGGAATACTGTACAGGAGTTCTCTCCAGTGGGCTTCCTCTTTCACATCTAAAATGTATAAAAAATTTCGATTTTCTACTTCCAAACTTATGAACAAATTTAGTAAAAACTTTATATAACCCTCACAAGTAAATGAAAATACTCATTGGCAGTCGACATGGCTATTTATAAAATAGGTGCAGTGGCAATAGCACGGTGTAGTGACAATTCAGAATTCAATTCGGTACAAGGAGGACATTTTTTATCATGGTTTTCGAAGCCAAGTATTCGTCGAACCATCTAATGTGATAACATCAATAAGCAATAAACAGTTTCTCAACACTACAAACAATACTTGTTCACAGAAGACGACAACCCTGTCGTTCTAGTACCATTTATAGTAGATTGTCTTAATGTTTAGCTAGAAAAACTTAAACTTTAAACAAATCTAAGAAATATTAAGATGGGGAAGCAGCTTTATGGCAGCCCTATGTTTCTCTATAAACTCAAAATGTAAAATATTTCGCAAAGAGCATATAAAAGGTAGCGTAGGTTGACAGAGAGGAGACTAAACCCAGGGTCTCATGGCCTATTGGCATACACCTAAGCCATCATGTAGACTTGTTGTGCGCTCACAATTAGGAATGCCATCCTACTTTCTAAAGGAAGTCTGCGTATTGTTTAAACTTCTTAAGTTCTTCAGTCCATTCTCTTAGGCGAGTTATGTCTGGCTAGTATATCTCCCAAAATATTGTGTCTCAAGCTTACGAAAACTGAACAATGACATAAAAAGTAATCCATCGTTTCGATGTGGTAACCGCATGCCCTGCATTAATTATTTCTTCCCGCCAATACAGTTCAGGTGTACATGTAAGTCGGAATGTTCTCTTATAGTATCGCTATTAACGAGCTCAGGTTCCCTTATTTATTTTTAAAATACTTATGGTTCTCTTCGCATTAGAATCGCTTCGAAATATTTTTGTAATCCTTCCTACTTTGGCATTATTCCACAATATGCGATGTGACGTTTCCACTCACTTTCTTAGCTTAGCCTTTAATACACTAAAAGACATTGTCCCAGGTTATGGTACGTAATACTTTGGCTCTATTAGGCAGAATATTCGCTTCCTCATTTCCCATCACTCCATTATGACTAGGAACCCATATAATGAATACCTATCCAGGTCTGGAGTAATTCTTAATTGTCTTTTTACAGTCCAGGACGATTTTTGATCTCGTATTCTTAAATGTTATTGCCATAATTGTCATTTGACTATCTGTAAAGATATTTAAATCCCTTATCGTAAGGCTTACCAAATGATGACTAACTCAAATCAAATTATCTCACTTATAATAACGTCAAGTTAAAGAGATCGTGGTCACCTAGTGTTGCTGATGAATTTGGCGGATTTGACAAAGAATTAGATATGTACTCTGAGATTTATAAAAGTCTGTTTAATCTGTCTTACTTACTTAAATTCATTTACCAAACGTCTAATATTGATCGAATAGCATAGTCTTACGAATTAGTCGTTATCTTACTTCGATAGGTTCTTAATAAGAGAGCCTACCTGCTGTCTTAAAAATTATTAAAAAACCTTCGAACCTTCTATAGTTGACCCCTTAATATTTAAGGCGTTCGTTTATTCACAATTAACAAAAAATTAATTACAATACAGGAACGATCTTTAAACAATTTTTTTAAAACATTTCTTATACACATAAATATAACAGAATTTTAGTACGAGCATATTATCCCTTTATTGCTTGAGCGTTAGTAGCATAAGTGTTCTTACTATTCATACTCGAGACCATGGCTTGCAACTGTGCAGATGCGAAATTTCATTTTTAAAAATTTTGCCTTTAAAATTTAAATTATGAAAGAAAAAATTTCAAAATTAACTCAACAATTAAAAAAAAAAGAAATAAATTATCAATCCTAGTAGATCTTACCTTGCAGAGTTTAAATTCTTTAATTGATTTGGTTCTTGTGCCATGGTTTCGCCCATTAAAAACTCCGAAGTAGCATATTTTAATTTATTCTTCGTGTCTTCACCATTTTCCTTTGCTCTCGAAGCCTGCATAAACATTTTGTCCGTGGCATCATTTAAGGAACCATTTTGATCTTGTGCTTTAGCAACAGATTGATAAAGCGCAGATGGTATAGGAGCTGGTGTAGGTTTTGGAGGTTCAACAAATGGTGCTAGTTTGGCTGGTTGTTCAACTGGGGATGGTTTTGGAGGTTCTGCAACTGGTGCTGGCTTGGGTGGTTCTACAACTGGAGCTGGTTTTGGAGGTTCTACAAATGGTGCTAGTTTCACTGGTTCTACAATGGAGGCTGGCTTCGGTGGCTCTACAACTAGGGCTGGTTTAGGTGGCTCTACAACTGGGGCTGGTTTAGGTGGCTCTACAACTGGGGCTGGTTTAGGTGGCTCTACAACTGGGGCTGGCTTGGGTGGTTCTACAACAGGGGCTGGTTTGGGTGGTTCTACAACTGGAGCTGGTTTAGGTGCAGGAGGGGTAACTGGCTTTACTATTGGAGCAGGAGCGGGTGAAGGTGTGGGTGCAGATACAGGTGTCGTTTTCGGTGTTACTGGCTTCGAGGCACTTGGTTGAGGACGCTCAGCTGTTTTGGGTGTAGCAACATGGCGTGGCTGTTCTAAGCATTGGTAGCGGCTTGTTATTTTTAAGAAAATATCAAAGAATGTCCAACCGTAATGTTTGCTACGTTCAGAAATAATAATTAATGAAAAAGAAATGAAAAAAAAAGAAAAAAATTAAAAAAAATAATAATAAATTAATTTATAATAAATTGTAATAGCCTGAATATAAAATATATAAAAATAAAACACTTGAAATATTAAAATAAAGTCCATAAATAAAATTTAAACGAAATAATTTTAAACCCGATATATTTTTTTATTACTTTATTAACTAAGTTCCAGAACTACCCGCATATGTTTTTAAAAATAAACAAAAGCAACATTATATAGAAAGATATCCATTGCCATGAATTTTAATACTTTTGCGTAAATTTTTTTGAGATATACAACAAGTCGAGGTTGCTTTATATGGTAACCACTTTTGATAACGTAGAATCGATCATTGGAAACTTATGTTACGATCACATTAAGCAAATATTTGCCAGAAAAAGTGGAAATCGTACAGAAGCGCACTGGAGAGAATACTTTTCATAAAACCGATAGAGATGGTAGTTCGATATGAGACGATATGAGACGATTACGACGTATCGTCTTTAGACTTTAGGAGGATAGATCAACCATAACTACGAATTGTATCATCAGAATATCACCAG
>QOCX01000111.1:213601-235706 GCA_005959815.1 Sarcophaga bullata
TGCCTAGTAATTGTTAATTATATGTTTAATTCTCTGCATAGGTTCCAAGTATACGCTTTGGCGATTCGATGTCCTCATGACGGAATTATATATAGCGTGAAATGGTTAATATTGAGAACGAATGATATTTAAGACTTCTCGATCGTATGTAGGAAAAACACTGATCTCGCACAACATAGCAAATATAAATAATATTTTATAACAAGGATGTGGAACACTATTCAAATGAAATGAAATAGTAGAAGAGATCAGTTTTTTATGCATTGAAGGAATCATATCTCTATACCCCATCACCAAAGATCGGCTCAACCATCCTACCTAAAACCCAGTGCTCCTCAAAGTGAGTACTAGACCAACCTGTGAGAAAAATGAAATTAATGATCAATTCGCAGAATCACAATATTGGATTGGTAAGACGTTTCAAAGGCTATATTAATACAGGCAAAGACTATCACAGACTTGAAATTATAAAGTGTGTTGCACTCTGTATCCTTAGAAGTCCGACAATTCTATCGAATCTGGAGAGAAATTAGAAGTTATTTATAAAAAAAACTTAGTTTATCATCTATAGAGAAAGGAAGGAAGAAAGAAAAAAGAATAAAGAAAACAATTAAAGTGAATACCGACCTAATGCTAGTGTATATATGCATTTAAGTTCAGCTCTTACACCAAAATAATTAACAATTACTAGGCATGCCTATATTCTGGCTTCCACCAAAGGGATAGTATGTATATGCATACATTGCAAGCAGTCAACAGATCATCTGTTCACGGTGCTTTAGTACCTTTACACAAAAAAAACAGCAAAAAAAATGGTTGCATTGTCAAAAGAAAAATTTTAAAACATTTCAGTATCGCTGTTATATGGACAAGGATAGTCGCTACATTCTGTTTGATTAAATTAATTTTTCTATTGTTTATTACCAAAACGAGAATTTGATGAAAAGCTTTTACGCAGAAAATAATGTATAAAAATCTTTTCGAGTCTATTTTGTAATATGCCATTGTAACTACTGTATAAATTGCCACTTCAATTACATTTCGTCCCCAACTAAATGCTTAGCAGCGGTAAATATTTCTGGATTCAGTTTTCCATTTGAAACAAATAAATTAATCTTAGTTTTGTCAGGATATAACACGGTAGTCCAAACATTTGTTGAAAGACCCATTTTATGTTGTTATAAAAATTTGAATTGAACAAAATTCTTAACTTTTTAATAATTTTTTTAGCAACAATGTATTTCGTTCTCACATTCATATCTTTTACGTGAATATAAATGCACTTTTTTTTCTGGGTCAAATATGAATTTAAAAGAACGACCCAATAATTGATACAGAATCTGAATTTTCATTGTTTTTGAAATATCCACAGTGAATTGCATCAATAAAAAAGCTTGGTATATGTTATAAGGAAATAAAATTGTTTCCTTCTACTACTTCGAACACTGTAAATAAATAGCAGTTCTGAAAGTGAAGTGTTTTGCCTCAATAATAATAATTTTTATACTGAACAAATTTCAATTTAATGCCAATCGCCCGCCAAGCGATTACAACAAATCAATTAAAAAAAAGAAAATAATTTAATAATTAACCATGTTTTGCTTTTCATATTTATTAAAATGTTTTTTTTTTTTGTTTTACTACATTTGTTAAGTTGTTGTCATATATTTTCTTCACTTTATTTTATTTAAGTTTAATAAATAGAATATTGCATTTGTTTATAATATTAATTATAGTTTAGTTGTAGTAACCATTTATTAAATTTAATATAAAAAAAAATAATAAAAAAAATTAATTAAAAACTTAGCAAGTTAAACAATTTTGGTTATATATTTATTATTATTCTTATAAAGATAATACAAGCAAACAAAATTTTAATTCATAGTAGTTTTCATTGAATTTTTACTTTTTTCTTTTTCTTTATCTTTTTTTTTAATTTAATTTAAAATGTATAGGCAAAACAGAAAAAAAAAGATTAATTATTTATTTTTTTCACTATAAGTCTAGATTATAATAAATTTATTTATTAATTTAATATATATTAGTTAAGAAACATTTATGATTATTGATTGATCAAGATATATGTTCTAATGTTGTTTGTTTTGTTGCATTTTCATTATAATTTGGCTAAAACATGTTTTTAAACAAGCAGTTCTGAAAGTGAAGTGTTTTGCCTCATAATAAAATTTTTATAACTGAACAAATTTCAATTTAATGCCAATCGCCCGCCAAGCGATTACAACAAATCAATTAAAAAAAGAAAATAAATTAATAATTAACCATGTTTTGCTTTTCATATTTATTAAATGTTTTTTTTTTTGTTTTACTACATTTGTTAAGTTGTTGTCATATATTTTCTTCACTTTATTTTATTTAAGTTTAATAAATAGAGATATTGCATTTGTTTATAATATTAATTATAGTTGTAGTTGTAGTAACATTTATAATATTTATATAAAAAAAAATAATAAAAAAAATTAATTAAAAACTTAGCAAGTTAAACAAATTTGGTTATTATTTATTATTATTCTTATTAAGATAATACAAAAGCAAACAAAATTTTAATTCATAGTAGTTTTCATTAATTTCTTACTTTTTTCTTTTTCTTTATCTTTTTTTTTAATTTAATTTAAAATGTATATGGCAAAAACAGAAAAAAAAAGATTAATTATTTATTATTTTTCACTATAAGTCTAGATTATAATAAATTATTTATTAATTTAATATATATTAGTTAAGAAACATTTATGATTGATTGATTGATCAATTATGTTCTAATGTTGTTTGTTTTGTTGCATTTTCATTATAATTTGGCTAAAACATGTTTTTAAACAACTTCAATAATAGTTAGTTTAAACGTAACTCTTTATGTATATACTCGACAGAACAGAGGTGCTGAAACATATAAAACATTTGAACAAAATATTCAACAAGACATTCGTGGACGTTTTGATGATATAAACTTAGTGGACCAGCAGCAGCAATTATTTCCATTTAATATTTCTATTAAAATATGATATTTATTCATTTATTTATTTCATTTGTTTTTATTTTCTTACTGAACACATCTAACATAAATTATTCTAAAACAAAAAAGCATATTTTCTATGTGAAATGTCACGAAGATATTTATTCAAATATTTTATTGTTTTTGCCTCTCTGTCCATCTATACATACATATTAATGATTGAATTGATTCTTTAGTTAAAATTGTTTTTAGTTTTTAGGCATTTTATTTATTTATTTCTACGGTTTTTGTTCAGCTCTTATGGAACAGTAGTTTAGTGTGCTCTTTAGATTTTGAAGACTTTTTTTCAGCAGCAGCTTTAATTACTTTTTTTTCATTTAATTTCTTTAGTTTTGTTTCTAATACATTTACAATTTAATATATTGTTGATTGGTTGGTTTAGTTAGTTAATTGATTACATACAGATTTACATACAGATTTGCCATTGTTTTTTTTGTATTTTAATTTGTTTATTTGTTTATTACTAACTTAGCTTTTTTTTGTTTGTTTGTTTTGTTAAATAATTCCCTGCTATGATTTGATAACAATATTTCCCTTAAGATTTCTTTTTAAGGTTTAATTTCTTCGGTTTCTCAATAAAATTGTTTTAAATTTATAAGACGATGTTTTTTTTTTTAATTTAATTTTTTAAATTTATTTCTTCTAAATACATAAACTTTTTTTTGTTGGTTGTGATTGATGTTCACATTGTTTGTTTGTTTATTTGTTGTTGTTGTTTCTTTCATTATTTGTTGTTTGTTTTAATATCACAGTTTAGTATAGGCATTCTCTTTGATTTTGTTCAAGAAAATCCCAATTTGTATTTGTAGGTGTTTTTTTTTAATTATTTGTTGTTGTTCTTTGTTTTTTATTTTTTAATTAAAGAAAATACATAAAAAGCTTTGTTGTTGTTGTTGTTTTTGTTTCTTTTAAACTATGTATAGGTATTAGAGCTTTATTATTCTGCTCTTTCAAATTAATCGGAATATCGGAATTGAAAGTGTTTTTTAAAAAAAAAAAGAAAAAAGAAAAAAAAAAACAAACGAAAAGTAATAAAATAAGGTGGATGAAATTACGAACAAGTATAACATGTCATATGGAAGAAATATTAAGTGGCAAAGTTCGTTTAATCATTATGCGGCCTCTACACGTTGCGAATAGTTGTACAGCAAAGTTGAATAAACAAGATGGTCGATTCTTCCTTTACGAGTTTTGATTTTTCAATCAAATCTGCTTGTAAATTGTTCTTGTAACATCGAGACTGTGTGTTGCTTTTAGCAACGATCGTCGGTTGAATGAAAATCAAAATTTGTTGATCTTCAACCATCCGATGACCAACCAACCATTAGCTAACCAGCCCACCGACATTACAATTGGTTGTACAACTCAATCGCAAGGTGTAGAACCGCATTAGATGAACAGGAAATATGTAAAACTATCCAGTAATTCCTTTTATTATATCTATGACTTTAAATTGTATTTTACTGGCAAAGATAATGAATGGCAGATAAAACATTATTGCAAGTATTATGGTCTCAAAACACTCGAAATAATTAAATTTGTTTGTTATAGAGATCTTTAATAATCGTAGTTGTCAATAAAGAATGTGAAAAAAAAACACAATTTTATTTGATGCACAACTGCAAGCCAAAAGAACCAAGTGGATTCATCAAATTAAAAAGAAAAGATAAAAGCTATTAATACGGAAGGTATTCAGAGAAGTCGATGGATAAGCTACCATAATTCTTAGCACTTATTTTAATTATTTTCCATTCACCGAATGTTTTTAATGCGTTCATTTTAAACACTTTCAATTTAATCTTTCCTTTATATTTTCCATTTTGTGATTAATTTTAGTAGGCTCTTATAGAGTTTTAGTAACAATTTAATTTCTGTTAAAGAATTAATTCTCGATCTAATTGTAGTATATTTTAAAATAAATTTAACATAAATATTGTATAATATAGGTTTGTTGTAAATTGTTGTTTCTTTTTTTTTTTTTTGTTCTTTTGGATTTTATGGAATGAATTCAATAAATGGCATTTAGTATAAAAATTTTTTTTAAATAATAATTGTTTAATCACTTGATGTTTGTTGTTTGTTTGATGTTACATAACTGCTCTTAATTTTATTAATTAATTAAATTATTTAAATACAAACTCAGTTGTTTTGCTAATATTTTGTTTGTTTGTTTGTTTTTTTAATTATAAATGGTGTTGAATCACATATCGTTAGTTGTGTTGTTGTTGTTGTTGTTGTTTCTAAATATTTAACTTACATAAAAATAAAATAAAAAAATTATTAATAATAAGTGTCAATCAATCAATGTTGATGATATAAGATTAATTAACACTTTTTTCAATTGTTATTTATCACAAAAAATGCTTAATTTCAGATGTTTTGTTTGTTTGTTGTTCTTATACACATATGTATAGATATACATACATATTTATATGTTACTTTCCTTAACATTTTTTTTTCTTCTCCTTCTAAATAATTAATATTTTTTATTTTCTCCTATAACATTTACAATTTATTGTTATTGTTTTCTCTTTCTCTAATAATTCTTACTAAAATATTTTTTTTTTTTTGTTTATTATATTGTTGGTAAAAGGATGTAATAATGATTTTTACTGTAAATACCACTAGACACTTGGAAGAGAATTTGAAAAAAAGGGGGGGGGGGTTTAAAACAATTTCAAAATACGTAATACAATTCAATAAAAATAAAAACAAATATAAGATGGATTTTTAAAATTAATAATATCAAGGAGGTTCGTTAATTCTTCTTCTTTTGAAGGCAATTGTTTTAAATCCATTTTCCCATATTTTCCTCCTTCTCTTCTTTCTAGGATTAAAACATTATTACTTCGAAAATATTTTGTTTCAATTACAAACACAATACAATTTGTTTGCTCGTTAACGATTGTTTGTTTGGTTTGGTTGTTGTTTTTTCTAAATTTCTTACAACGTTATTTGTGTAATTGTTTCTTTTATTTTTTGCTTGATTTTTTTTTATTTGTTTGTTTGTTAAATTTTTAAAGTTGTTTGTTGTGCTTTTTCAGTCTTTGTTATTGCATATTAAATTAATTAATTGCTTTCTTCATATACATACATACATACATAATACAATAATTCACATTTTCTCATATTCATATATTTCGTTTTTGGTTCTGTTTTTTAGTTCTTAATAGTTTTCAAAAAAATGTTTTTTCTCTTAAATGTGTTCTTAAATCATTTCATTTTTTGTACAACTTGAAATTCTTGTTTCTTGTTTTTTTTTTCGTTTCTTTATGTTGTAATAGTTGTTGGTTGTACTTGTACTTTTCTCAATAATTCGTTTTTATTTTTTTAATATAATTTGTAGTTAAGAAAGAAATACTTTAAGTTGTTCAGGTACATATTCTTTTGTTGTTGTTGCTTTAGATATATTTGATATACAATATATCATATACATACATATATATTTTTAAATTCCCTATAATTCATACAACAAATAACGTTGATTATCTATACAAGATATTTGAGTTTTTTTTTTTTAATATAAAGTTTATGTATTCGTTTTACTTTTGAGATCGTTTTTAAAAGTTGTTTTACAAAACAAACAAAGTTAAGGAAACATTGTCTATACACTTGTGAAAGTCTGGCAAATAGGAGCGTAGTGCTATCTTAAAAATTAGAAAACAGATAAAATATAACGGTTTCTCCGTCTGATTGATGTAAGCATAGCATAGCTCACTCTTGTTACAAATCTACGATTCACAGTTAAAACTTAGATACAAACAACAGACGTTTCTACGAGCAAAGAATAACTATTCATTCATAAGATATTCACATTAGAGTTATTTTAATTGAATAGACAATATTTCCTTTATGCTTTTCATTTTGCTTACGTTTAAAGGGGATTCTTATAATTGTGTTCTTCATTTGTTTAACTTTTATTTTATATCACATTAACATGACGCACGTTTTGTTTTTCTATTCGATTCGTTAAATGACTTATAAAAACTACATTTACAAAACTGACTTCATTTTGTTTAGAATTATATTTTCTTTCTTGTTGTTGTTGTTCGCAATAAAATAAAAAAAAATAGAGATAATTTCATTCTGTTTAAAAAGAGACTATTATAGATAAAAAAAAAAAAACAATAATCACAATAATTTTGGATTTTTTTTTAGGTTTTGAGCTTATTTTTCCAAATGATTATTAATTTATTTTGTGATATTTAATTTGTTTCAAAACGTTGAGCTTATATTGCAAAAAAAAAAAACAAGAAGATAAAATTAATAGTATTATGATTGGTTAAATATAAATGGAACATAATTATAAAGCAAGCAAACAAGGAATTTATAAAACAATTCAGATATTTCTGCTTTGAAATGGAATACAAATAAAAATCTTTGAAATAAAATGATTTTATGATTACAATCCTTGCAACATGATTTTCAAATACTATTCATTGAGAATATTGTAAATTTATAGGTTTTAAAATTAAAATTTTTTGTATTGCAAAAAGTATATAAGCGAGTAAAAGTGAATTGAAAATCGAAAAAAGGTTTTAATGGTCCATTTATGTATTTAATTTCCTATTTTCTTCTGCGTTGTAATTGTGTAAAGGAGTATCGCTCTTTTATAAATTGCGTAAAACGTTTTTTTTCTTTATTCTCAAAAACCTCCACATTTTCCACACCCTTAGAAGTAGCTATGGGTCTACAAACGATCAAAATATATGCTGCAGCGTGTGAAGCATTCTTAAAGGAGAATTGGTATTTACGTTCTGTTACGTTACGTTTTTGTTTTGCATATTTAATAAACGTACAGAACGGAACAGAAAAACTAACAAACTTAGACGTGCTACGTAACAGAACGTTTCTGCCTTTGTTTTCAATTTAAAATAAATGTTTTGTAAGTACACGGAAGTTTTTTTTTACGAGATTCATGTATAGCGAGTATATTATAGTCTTTGTCTAATAAATATGTAAACTAAAATATACAATCGTCAACACACTTTGAGCTTTGTAATGTGGTTTTATAAACAATAATATTTGAAAATTATATTGAAAGTGTAGTTCAAAATAAATAATATTTTTAAGGTGGTAATTAGTAGGTAGTATGTAATCGTTTGAAATTTCAAAATGTTAAAGTATTTTTGTTTTACATTTTAAACTCATTCAGTATTTTTCTTTGTTTTTAACAAAATTTCTTGTTGCTTTTTTTTTATAAAATTGTTTTTGAGATGGCTTTTCATGCTTAATCACAGTTTGATGTTTTTGTTTCTTGTTTTTTTTTTAATGTTTTGTGTTTTTTAGGTTTTTTTTTTGTTTTTGTAAAGTAGTCTAATTTTCCATACTTGAATTATTATTACAAATTTTTGTTTGACTTTTCAATACAAATTTTGTTGTGTTAAGTTGTATTGTTTCCCTTTTTCTTTTTTTTTTTATAGCAGGTTTCACAATTTCGCCGTTGTACGCCATAATTTTGTGAAGTGCTTAAGTCTTTTAGATTTTCTTGTAATACGTTTTGTTTTCGTTTTCGTTTTTTTTTTCTTCTTTCTTATGTTTTCGACACAATAATGATTTTCTTAAAATAAAGATGTTACTTACTAGTTACTAAATGTTTTGTTATTTTCTATAAATTGTTTTAATTTAAAATTAATCATTTTCTATAACTATTAGTTTGATTCTCTTAACAAAGAAATTAGGAAAACAAAAAATATCAAAATAAAAATTTATCATCAGGATATAGATAGTCTTCTCGTGGACGATGGAAAAGTTAAAAATTAAATAAAAATTGTTTGGCTCTCTTTGTCTAATGCTAAGTAACTGCCACAAATAAATTTAAAAAAAATCTTAAAGATTTTATTGAGATCTAAAAAACATAAAATTGAAATTGAAATTGAATGGCAAAACACAATACGAGACACCAGGTCTTTTGTATTTTTTTTATACGTATAAGAATTAAGCATTTTCAACGGTTATATGTAATTATATTGCTGGCATAAAGTTTTTAAGATTTACAAACATACGAAAGAAAGAGTATCCGTTAAAAGCAAATTTAAAATATAACACAGAGACCTGGAAACTTATCAATGATGATACTTTCTCTTTGTGTGTGTGTGGAATGTTATTTGATGTTGAATATTGTTTTCAGAGTTGTAGTAGTATTTTTTAACTTTTCCCCATCAGAAGAACTATTTTTGGTTTTATATTAAAAACATTATTAAAAAGTGTTTTTTTTTTAAATTTTGGCATTTTTTTTTTGCATAAAAACAAAAAAGTTAAAAAAAAAATGTTTTTAAACTCCTTTCTTTACTGTAAAATTGTATCTAATGGCCATTTGAATGTAAAATTAATTGCCATAACATATTTGAATCAAAATATAATAGGTTATGTTATAATTTCTTATATTGGTTTTAAGTTGTTGTATGAAGGACATTATAATGAAATATAGATTAGATTAGATAGATATAACACATATATAAAATTATTAAAAAAAAATAAAATCATAAAACTATACAAAATATTCCATTTATAGAATATATATCACTATTATGCAATTTTTCTTATAAAATTACAAACATATTTACCCAACATCATTTCATTGTAAAATATTTCACGTCTACAGCAAATCCATAATAATGTTTAATGATTAGAAGACGATGTTAAAAAATCGTTGAATGTCGCGATCGGTAGGTATACTTGACATGACGTTCTTCTCTTTTGTAGTACTGCTTCGGTTTATGATGCGATGTTTTGATGAGGTTTTTACTTAATATTAAAATATTGCAGATTATTTTACTGATAGTAGTTGCTGTAGTTTTTCTTTTACGTTTTGTTTTTGTTGTGTATACTTAATCAAAAGATTAATATATTTTTGTTTTTTTTTTACAAGTCTAAAAACTGTTTTGGATTTTGAGTTTTTCTTTGTTTCCAGTTTTAGTTGGAAATATCACGTCGTATGAGATCGAAGACATATTCATCACGTACATCATCTGCCACAGGCATATAGCCAAGTGCTGGATGTAAAATATTAAGATTAGAGGGTTCCCATTTTTGGCCCAACAGAGTATTGATTTCCTATGATTTTACAATAAAAAAACATGTCATATTTCAATAACTTAAAATCAATAAACAATTTACTTCGATAAAGGAATCCATGCTGGCTTCTGTGGGTGCATTATCAATCATTGATACCTCTAAGCGTTTTAAAGTACGGCCACGTAAACGAGAAATGCCAACTATATTATGAGGATCCAATACATAACCATGTATGACAATTTCTTCTAAATTTTTACAACGCCAGGACATCATTACAAACGGATCTTGGCCCGAACGTAAAAATAAGTCCATTATATTTTTATCGGAATGTTTATAAGCCTAAAATGTTTTTATTTTCTCAGTTAAAAGACTAACATTAAATAAAAGCGTATACTTTTGTTTTAAACTTACGGAATCGATCCATTGTATACTTTTTAGAGTATTGTTGTTGTTCAAGGAAATCCATTCCAAGGCGTCAACATTCATCTAAAATACACATTCAATATTTATAAATGAATAGCTCGCTCACACAATTTATATTCATTTGAGAATACTAACATAATCACAGAATAATACACGCAAATGTGTTATGGGCATACTTTGTCTTAAGATGCGCATTTGCAATACTTCAACAGCCTCAAAGGCATAAATTAATGTCACAATTAATTCAATATTATTAAAATTTGCTGAAAATTCTGACCAAGCTCGTTCAGATATACCCGGATGATGGCGATCCAAACCGTGAACACATATTAAAAATTTCTTAAGTGGTAAAATTTTTAACGTATGCAAAAGTTCTTCATTGAGTGTATCGTAATCGAGTGAGAGCACTTGCAGTGATGAACACTTTTGCAGTAGGCTATTCTCCATGGCAAACATGGGATAATGACTAGGATCATATTTAATTGAGGCCAACGTCAGTTCGTTTAATTCTTGTGGCCGGCACATAGATTTTAAAAAATCTAAACCGTAATATGTTAAAGCTTCTATTGCACCTAAATCCAAGATCTTACATGCGGTTTTCTTACGATTTAAGAAAATCTTCAGAGGTTCAACAAAAAGCCTAAAAATAATATAAGAAAATAATCATTTCAAAAAATATTTAAAAAATTTATAAATTTCAATCATTTTTACTGTTCAATATCGACTAGACTCTCTTCACTTATATCACCGGGTGGAGTTGAACCAACATTATTGGTTTGAAAACGTATGCCTTGCAAACTATCACATCGTGCAACTCTAAAAGTATAAACAATAAATCATTAGAGATATGTTTCGATTGTATTATTGAATTTTAATACTTACTTGTATAAGATGCGTCTTATTTTTTCTATGTGGAAAACATTGATAAAGTCAAAAATAATTACAAGCTCGTTCGTCAGATTGTAAAGCGTATGGCGAAAAAATTTACACTGACGATCGTTGTCAATATGAAGTTTAAATTTGGAATTAATAAAAAATCTAAAAAGGAATGATAAAAGAAAAATAGTTAAGAAAAATATAAAAGAAAAAAAAAAACAAGTACATATCGGTCCAGTATAGTCATCAGATTTAAATTAATTAGGGGTTTATTTGATTCGAAATAATATAAGAGACGAGTTAAATTAAAGGAACAGAACTTGCTTAGTGAACAATTAAATTTGTGGATTTTGTTAGCAAAATGTAATTAATTTAAAAACAAAAGTGGCCTTGAAATAATTTATAATATTACTATACGTATACTAGACAGTCACCACAAATGTTTGGCATAAACATCAATTCACAAACAGATGTGGCAGACATTCAGTGAGCAAAGAAATCGTGAATACAAACTTATTTAACTAAAACATTAATTTACTAGCAAACAGATGGTGGGGTAAGCAATTTTGAACTTTTAATTTTTAAAGAATTTTTCAAAACATTGCCACCAAAATTGGACAATTTTTTTTTTAAATTCAATGAGTTGCATTGAATTTAATTATTAAATACTAATTTGATGTAAATAGTTTCATTAGAAAATCTTATTTTTAATTAATAATAAGTAGTAAGTAGAGTACTTTCACTTGATTGATATTGCATGGTCATATACCGTATATATATTATGCATCATCCAATTATTTTTAATTTTTTTCTTTCTTTTGCTCTTAAAAGGCTACATTGTTTTCATCATTATATTTAGCATACACATACCATCTATAGCAATATTACGATAACAATCAGTAAGAGTTTTTTGTTTATTTATCTTCATCAGCAGTTTTAATAAGTATATGCATGCATGTATATACTTTATATGATGTACTCATACATACTGCATAAATATATTATTAAAATTTAATAAAGATTTACGTCGCAAAGATTATAAAGAATTTATTCTATTAAATATTACAATATATCTTCGAAAAATTATGAATTTTAAATTATGAATAATAAATTATAATATTTATTCCAAAATAATGAATTAAAAAGCATTTGTATCAATCAAATTAGATCTTAATATTTTAATGTTGTTCATACACAAAGTATGTATAAAGATTTGTTCATGAAATATTGGGATCGCAGCCTGAATCTAAACTGCTGCAGCAGTCAAACGCATGTTGATTTGATTTACTTCATATACAATTCTTATTTATTTATTTAATTTTTTTAAATATTTTTGCTTGTTTTTCTATTCTATGATACAGAGATCGTATTAGAAAACGTCAGATTAGGAGGTACACGCTATTGAATATCACAAGAAATGGTTCCAAATGTAAAGGTCAAAATTCAACATAATCTGCTGTAAATGGCTGTTCGTTAAGCGATAGTTCACAAGGTACAACTGATGTCCTACGAAATACAAAATGCACAAAGGATCAATAAGAGTGGTCAATAGGAAGTAAAGGCATGCATATCAACAAAATGAACAAAAAGATGAACTTTTCAGTACCACAAAGTCAAAGTTTTTTGAGGAGTCATTCCTTTATTTCTTCATACCGAAGATCGTTCTCGAAACTAAAACATAACCAGAAAAAAATATGAAACGATTAACAACCTAAAATTTTGTCTTTGCCTTTTGCCGAGAGAAATAGAAAAAAATTCTATCAAATACTTTGCGATAGTGTGCGGATTAGCTGGAGCCAATCTTTTAAAAATCAGTTTTAAATCATTTAAGGTAAATTGTATGTCAATAAGTTCAAACTAACTGAAGTATTTTAGAATAGAGTAGGGAGGAAACGGTGATGGGAATATATAATCTATCTGCCATACATAAATGTCAACCTTATCTTCACGTGGTACCCCATATTTAAAACGAACAAGGTCGTGACGTCCAAATTAAAGCATCATCTTTTCTGTAAACGTGAAGGAAATTCCTATGCCCTGCCAGCCTGAAGCCGTATCGGAAGTCCTATGCTCCACTTAGGAACTATGGGTAAACATATATATCTTAGAATAGAATTTTGTATTTTTAGTTAATTTTGGCATCAAATATTGTATTGTATTTAAAACTCTAAAAAATTATTTCTAATGATTTCTGTAGAAGCTGCAAAAGTGAGGAAGAAGAGGAGATTATTCTTCAATTACTAGGTTCTTGCCCGGCACTGTTTCAATGGAGAAAAAGGCACCTTGACGCTTGCTTTATAGATGATGAAGAGGCATTGTTACGTATTGTCATTTGGAGTCTGAATCGCTTCATCAGAACCGTTGAGTGGTCCCGGGACGGGGAGATAGCGGGATAGTATGTGACCTAAATGATTTCATCCAACTTGCTTGAATGGACAGCCATCTCTACCCACATACTTATCTAAATTTTTTTAAACCATATGCACATTGAAACTTTAAATTCCCAAAAAATTATTTGTTTTAATAAATAAATTTAATTAATTGTATTTCTATTAGACTTACTTACTTACTTAATGATTAATAGTCAGCTAAGTTTTTTGTTAAAAAAATTGACTTCTTTGATTGAAGAATATTTATACATTAACATACGTTTTGTATTTCTGATACTTTGATGATATCCTTTGTCTTTTTATCAGTCACTTCAAAATTTACAGCAGGAAGAAGTAATGAGTGCCTCAAAACAATATTATGGTTCAATTCACGTCAGGACAAATTTCGCAACAGAAAATCATCGAAAATGACAGTCTTTAAAGGACTATTCCGATTACTCATGAAGTACTTGAATTAGGCAACAAAAATATTTTAAAATTGCAAAACATGCCACGAAAACACTATAATCCTACATAATGGGACGTGCATAGAAAAAAAAACTGTCGTTGATCAAAAAATTATTTTCAATACAAACTTGCCAATAGTCCTTCCACCTGTTTATTTATTTATGCACATAAATTCGATATTTCGTTCTGTAGTTGTTACTCTTCTTATATGGCATACCCTTCCGGGTGAAGTGATTTGAACGCAATATTCTAATGTAACATACCTGAATACTAATCTCTCATTCCTCTCTTCTACAACTGATTCTCCTAGTTTCATTACAATCTATACACATACTTTCAAAATGGTCTAATTGGATAACAGCAAGATCTTTCTCATTTCATAATAGTTAACAAACAATAATTTAAGATGATTCCGAAGAAGTCATAAATAAAGATTAGAAATTTCAATTGGTATTCACTTACCTTTTTTGAAATAAAACACTTCTCCAATGTTTACATGTTTGACTGGCATTAAGGCGATCATGAGGTTCTAAATATTCGTAAATCTGACCCAATACCAATGATGGCAGCTCTCCCCATTGTCTTAATGTGCAATTCATATCCACACACTGAACAAGTGGATTTGGTCTGGCCGTAGATAGTTGTTAAACAAACGGGAAGCAACGATTACAGTTATACAGGAGGGATTGTCAAAAAGGAAAATATATATTTTTTTTTTGTTCGATATAGGTATGGTACGGGAGTACAATAATGGTGACACCAACAAGTTTCAAGTTGCTTTCACGACAGCAATCGTGTATGCTGGTGGCTGCAGTTCTGTCCTTCTTTTCTTTTCACACTTTTTTCCACGACTTTAAATTATTTCTATTGTGTATTTAAAAAATTCTTTTGTTTGAAAGAAAATGACGTAGTTTATACATATGTATGTATATACGTATGTATTGTATATTGATAGTGTGTACACATATAAATAAATAATCAATTGTTAGAGCAGCAGCAGCTGTACGATGTAAATTCTATTTCTAGTAGTTTTGCTTGTTTTTATTTTACACTTGGTTCTTTGTAGATTTAATCTCTATTCAGATGAATGCTTTGCTGTGTTGCTCCTTTGGACGGTAAGAAAAAGTGGAGTCGGTAGTCAATGGCCCAGCCAGCATTAAATATTGAATACGCAATAAATTGTTGTTGTTGTAATTGTTTGTTTTTGTTTTTGTTTTTGTTTTTGCAAATACGTCGTCAAATTATGGAAATATTTTGTATGCGTTAATGTTACAACAACAGCGGCATTCAGCAAAGGCAAAGATGACAATTTTCCAACAACAAATATTTAAAAGTTGTTTATTCGTGTTTTACGATGTTGTTGTTATTTTTTTTTCATTTATGTGCAAAACGGCAACAACGGAATTAAATATGTCCAATAGCCCCACCAACAATTTATATAGAGGCAAAGTACGTTGTATTTGTTTTTTGTAATAGATGCACAATTTTTTTATATTCGTTTAATTTTTCCACAAAATAAGAAAAAAATAAAGATAAAACTTATTAAGTAAATTATATTTTTTTTTGCTTTTTCTTAAAATTCAATTAATTTTATCTAAAAAAATATCACTAAAAATTTTGTACTCTTAAAGCTAAACAAGAAAATGTAATACATAGGTTTTTTTCTCTTTATGCGTTTTACTTTCTTGTCAAAAATGAATAATTCTCACCTTTCATTTCGGTTTTTCTTTTATTTTGTTAACAAAATATTTCGTTTTCAGCACTTATTTCTAAATTTTTATTATCTACATATATAGGTTAATCACTAGTAAAATATATATAATTAATTGCAGTTATTTACTGTTACAATTGCCGAATTAAGAGAAGCAAAAAAATTGTCTTGTTTCAAGTAATCGTTTTTCCTTTTGTATATACTGCACAAGTTTTCGACGTTCTGTTTTATTTCGGTGACCAACAACAACTGATTAATTTATCCATATGTTGCTGTGAATGACAACAGGGTGTTAAGAAAAGTAATATTTCTTATTAGACATTCTGTTCTGTTGGTAACAAATTCCGTTCAGAGATGTCATATTGTTTTCTTTCAAATAATCAAAAATAACGTCGTTATAGAAATTATGCAAAATATATATAAAAAAACCAGATGACATTCACTAATGTTATGGTACAGTTCTATTTCAATCAGCTACTACATTTTCACTGCGCCATTAGAAGTATATAATTCAGCTTTTAGGGTGTAATAACTGAATAATGTTCTCGTAATAACTTAATAAAGTTGTAAAACTAATCGCAGTGTTGGGACTGCATAAAGTTACAAAAATTCTAAGATAGAGGTAAGAATTCGCAACCAAATTTTATATAAGCATGTTATAAAAATTATTCTTTTACATTTTACCTATTGCCATTTGGCAATTATTTCTTTTGAGTCTGGCAATAATAACACATATGCAAAATAGTATTAAAAACGAGAAGACTAGGTTACCCTTACATCAGCTGTTGTTGTTTTGGTTTCCTTTACACATAATTTTTAAATGATCAGAATGTTTAGGTAATAATTAAACGTTATTAATAAATATGAATGAAAATTGTTAGAAATCAAATCCTTTAAAGTTACAAAAATGAATTGTTTATTAAAAAATACTGTAAAAGTTCCAAGTGTTTTAAACACAAGGCGGATGATGCGAATTAAAAATGTAGAAACGTTGTTAAAAAGAAATTTTGGTTGTTTGACACAACAGCCCTGCAACGGAAGAAGAGACTTTAGTTTTAGAGAAACAAGACGTCTTAATTCAACTACAGCAGAAGCAGCAGTTACTGCCACGACTGCTCCAGGTGATCTGGGTTTCTTGGCAAGTTTCTATCAATCTTTATCCAATAGCACGCCTGTGGCTTATGTTCAACAGAGTTTGGTGGAAATTCATGATTTTACTGGTCTACCATGGTGGGCCTCAATTATTTTCACAACATTTTTGTTTCGTACTACAGTAACATTACCTCTAACGATATATCAGCATAAAATAACTGCCAGAATAGAAAAAATCTCTTTGGAAATGCCCGCCATAATAGAGGAGCTGAAGAAGGAGGCAGCCATGGCCATGAGAAAGTTCAAATGGTCAGAGAAGCAAACGAAAATTGTATACCAAAGATCGGTAGGAAAAGTTATAAATAGCAAATAAAACAAGAACTTGTAGTTAAAATATCTATTTTAGATACGCAAACAATGGAACAAACTGATTGTCAGAGATAATTGCCATCCCGCTAAAACATTTATTGTATTGTGGGGTCAAATACCTTTATGGATATTTCAATCGATGGCTTTACGTAATTTGGTGACAATGATGCCAGATCCTACTACTATACAGGCACAAATTGTAGCCACCGAATTGACCATAGGAGGCTTTGGTTGGATTCCCAATTTAACCCAGGTTGATAGTTCCTATATCTTACCCGTCACTTTAGGTGTTATCAATTTGGCTATTATAGAGGTATTTTTCTTTTTTCTTAAGGTGGTCAAAAAACCGAATAACCATGTTCATATTTTTAGATGCAATCAATGTTGCGCACACGACCTTCAACGAGATTTCAAAATATAGTGACAAATGTTTTTCGAGGTCTTAGTCTTTTCATGGTACCCGTAGCATGTTCTGTACCCTCTGCCCTAACAGTATATTGGGTGGCGTCTAGTTCGTATGGTTTAATGCAAAATCTTTTGTTGGCTTCGCCACAAGTTAAGAGAGCTTTTGGCATACCGAAAACACAAAGTGAACTCAACAATCCCTATGAACATTTGTGGTCAAAAATGAAACAACGTGTAGGCATGGACGATAAATTAGCGATAGAAAACGTTAAAATAGTTGGAAAATCAATTAGTGATGAAAAGGAATCGTCAAAGAAAGCTCAAACCAAATAATAAATAAGATATTAAACGTCGTTTTGTATTTATTATGATCATTTGTTTTTTAAACATTAAACCAGAATAAGTTACGATTTTTAAATAATTTTATAGTTTTACTTGTTTTTGTTTGTCAATTAGTAGCAAAAGAAAATTACTTTACTGGTGATGTTTACATCATTGGGACAGACCGTTAAAGAGTTATACGTATCCTATTCAATCACCATGATCGTAGTATATTGGCTGAATCAATAATATCTCTAAAGTTTGAGCCTGTTCTTTGGGATACGTGGAGGATTATTTTTATGGGCTATTATCAAAAAGGTAAAAGAATCAATGCAGAGCACTATGTTAATTTGACGTAAAGTTTTTTCCGATATGAAAAATTTCTAAGAATACATTTTTAATAAGAATTGTTAAAATTGAAATGTGGAGTGTGCGGTTTATCGCAATTTTAAGTAGCTAGAGAGCTAAAACTGCTATAAACAGTTCGTACTATAAAAAAATTGCATTATATTGCGGAATAAACTCAAATTTGTTGTTGATTTCTTTGTTAGGTTTTTGCTGAGTTATAATTTTTTTTATAAAGTAGTTTTATAATTATTCGCTAATCCACTACAATAACTAGTTTAGGTGTATTGCGTTTCTTCTGATGTTTGTTATGTTCTAGAAGAGTGGGGTAAATGTATATCCCTAATTTGTTTTCATTCCAACAATAAAATTTTTGATATTTCTTTTTATCGATAACATTGGTTAGTTTTCTAAAACTCTGTTAGCATAGCAGAACTTAAAAAATTCAAATTAATTTGAGTGTAGCTTATCATTTAAACGGTTTCGTTTGATTGCAAAAAAAATCTATCACTCAAGCTCAAACATTGTATGTGTTATTTTAATAGCTTTTTAGAAATATTAAAATTAATAACAAATGAAACGTGAAACGTGCAAATGTTTCGTTTGTTTACAATGCGGTCGATATATTTTTAGATATTTTATGTTCTCCCTTCGAGAGTGAGAGTATTTTAAGGTAGTTCTAGAGATGAAAATGATTAATAATTAACAAAAGTATTCACGAGTACATATATTGCAATTGTAGCATAAGAATGATTTCATATTGCATTAAGCCAGCGTTAAATAAAGTTCATATTGCTGGCGGTTACAAGTGAAATAAATTATTTTACAATTTAAAAATGCAAAATTCTTTATTGTCTTATGCAAGCATAATTATTTTCTCAATAATAACAACTAAGTCGGTATGTATTTGTTTTGTTTTTTAGTTAAAAGTTAATTATATTATATATTATTATAGAATCATAATCTCTCTTTCTTTCTTCCGTTTTTTTCAGTATGCAAAAACTATTAGTAATGAGAAGACATTTGTTTGCCTACCGGGAACATATTTTACATCCCATCCCTATCCAGGAGACTGTAATAAATTTTTTGAGTGTAATGACGGTAAAAATACGTTAAAAGTATGTCCTCCATGTACAGCATTTGATAAAAATCGTTCAATATGCTACGATAGAAAAGTCGCTCAGTGCGACTATATCAATTACAGTAAGTAGAAAACCAAGATGATTCTATTCTCAATTCAAAAATCTATTGCAGTTTGGTTTGTGAAAAATGGTAAAAAATTTAATTTTCTAAAGCATAAATCCACATGAATTTTATAGTGTGTGCTGGTTTTTTAAACAATTTTCTTCTTTTCATTATTCCCTTTAGGAACATAGGTAGATTCTAGTCCAGTGTTGCTTTAAAAACGCCTTCATGCTGTTTGCAAAGTGTGTAATGCGAATTTGTGTCTTATTTCATATCCTAAAAAGGTTTTCATTCTGAAAGGTGGCTGGTTAATTTATGCCACAGAAATTCCGCAGACACTTATAAATAAGAACTTGTAATTTCTGTGTTATGTTGGTAATTGTTAGCCATGTTTCACTTCCGCATGATTTTATGCACACTTTAAAATTCAAATTTTTTGTTTTTCTAGAAGAGCTCAATTTGCTCCATACAGTGATTAAGTGCCTAAAATTAGATTTAGTCCTGCATAGTTTTTTGTTGAGATTTTTTCAAATCCACCGCTTAATGCAAATATGCTAGGAAAAACTGTTTTCGTACTCTATTACTTGGCCTTCGATCTGTACGAAACCTGTGGCTTTGTGCTTCAGTCGTAGTACCTCAATATCTAATTTTCTTGTCAAATTGACCAGCTGGCTTGCATTATTTAGCATATCGGGGTGATTAGGGGACACGGGACAAATGTTTGAGTCTATAATAGAAAATTTCATTGGCCTTATTGCAAAATAAGTCACTTAAATGGTTAAATGGCAGAGCATAAAAGCATATTTACGTAGGTATTTATGTGATGACACAGGCTCTATTCTGGGCGTACATGTGTGATTGTTGTTTTTTTTATAGCATAAAACTTGATTTCAATGTTTGTATCAGTAACTTATGATTATTTAATGTTCATAAGCATTATTTTGACACACCATTTAATTGAAAGGTTTGGGTAGTTTTGCATTACTTCTGCATGTAAATGAGTCATGAGCGTATAGTCAGTCGTCATTGGTGTACATGTACCACCATTCTTTGTGATAAGAGAGATAATTTGTTTGCGGCATATGCTGCTTCTATCGAATGATGCGACTTATAAGTGTGCATTAAAGTTGTGTCATTTTTAGATAGAGGTGCGAGGGTGAATTCAAAAGCATATTCGGTAAAACAGTCACTTCATGTGACATTTTTATCTCACCGAAAATGAAATACGAATCTAATGGAAAGCTTATGAAAGATGTATTGATTTTTGTTTTATTATAACTTGCTCATGAATTACGAGCATGCCCTATACAGGGCATTGGAGTTTTATAATTTGTTTTCACCTCCGTAGAATTGTAGCAATATCTTTAAGATTTCTTATGTATATTGTCGTTAATTAGGGGAAGGACGTCTACTCGTGCGGTGCATTGTGTTGAAACTAGAGAAAGGAATGGATGGAAGGGAGTAGAGAGAGTATTGTGTTTATGTCCCTAAGATTTGAATCTGTTCATGTGTTACTAAAAAATATATTGTGTGGCTAAAGAATGCATTTTTTTTGGTAATGTATTGTGACATCCACTGATCAATTGACAGCGAACGGATGTATTCTATGTGACAGACGTTTACTGCGTAAAAATACACAATTTTGGGGCAAAAGTAACTTTATTTCTTGCGATAAATACAATAATAGTGGCACACAAGCTACATACATTGCAGTTAAGGCTTAAGATTTTTATGATATGCACAGGACTTTTTATTTATCGGGACTCACGCTTTGTTCTTTCAAGGACTTTGACCGGAAGGAAATTTTTTCTTAGACTTGAATGCAATTGGAGTAGAGAAATGTGTGGAGAAATGTTCGATCCTAAGCAACTTAACAGGAAAGTGTTTTAGTAACCCATTATAATGAACTCTTCTGTCGTAAGAATACACTTCCATTGTTGGGTTTGCAAAAAAACATGAATAAAGAGAATCTGAAATGATCTTCCTGTAAAAGAATCGCGTGTCAATTAAAATAATAACTTTGCACAATTAATTTTCTGTTTGAAATATGTTTAGATTTGAACGAATCAACATATGCGCACCAATATGATCCAACGAAATACAAAATATGTGAAAACGGACTTCTTGTGGAAAAAGACTGTGGTCCTAAGGAGTTTTACAGCATAAGAGAACGTAGTTGCTTACCACAGGCATTAGTACCACAGAGCGATCGATTTGAAGAATACGATCAGAAAATCTTTTGTCCAAAAGATTTATTTGGCATTTTTCCTTATCCCTTTAGCAAAGGAATATATTTCAAATGTGTCGACGGAGATCTATTCATTAAACGGTGTAGACCGGGAGCTGTGTATAATATTTTGACAAAGTTTTGTGAAGGTGATGGTGAACCAGAATTTAAATTTAAATTAAGTAAGTTGGGCTATGATAAAAGATTTCATGTTATTTGCTTATTTAATAATTATTTTAAATCTTTTTTTTTTTTTTTTTTTTTTTTTT
>QOCX01000111.1:235719-258190 GCA_005959815.1 Sarcophaga bullata
TGTCCACCTGGTTTGAATGAAACATTTCTATATCCTTTCGATTGCACGAAGTATATAAGGTGTTCGCCTTATGGCACTAGGGTTGAAACGTGCAATTATGGCCGATATAGTATTTATTATAAACGATGTATAACTGATCGATACTTAAATCGGTCTGATCGTGTAGAGTGCTTTGTTGGTAGCGTTGCTTATGGTATTGGTAGTGACAGTAGTGATGAAGGTGGGTGTAAATAATTGTAAATAATTTGTATAAAAAATTTTTTTTTTTAAAAATTAAATTTTTTCTTAAGCTTATCTAGGTGTAAACTGTTCAAGAGGCTTGAGTTTATATAAATATCCACATCCCAGCAACTGGCAGAAGTATGTTGTATGCGAAAATAACTCACCGAAAGTGAAAAATTGTCCAACAAATCAAGTTTTCTATGTTGAAACACGTGAATGCGCTGATAAATCACGAGGGGAAAGTGATGAGAGAAAGTGAAAATGGATTACTTTGTGTTAAATAATCCGATATTTCTATAAAAATCTAATAAGTTTTCAAAGTTTTTAATTTTGCTAAGAATTTAAAATGAATGATAATGCCTTGTAGACTTTAAAACTTTGCTGTAATTACTAGTATGTGTTTAAAATGTATGTTTATTTATTTAAAATCTATACATACATATATTTAACGATTGATTTTATAAGTTCCGTAGGATTTTTCTAGAAAACATTTATAAATTTTCGCATCAAGTAAACATAAACATGGTAAAAATCCCTACTTCTGAAAACTTCTTAGAAAAAATTATTGACGTATGGCTTTTGTTCTTGTTCTTTCATTTAAAAAAAATATATTTTTATTGTTACTCGTATTTCTATTTAAATATGACATGTTTAGTTTATTTAAGCATAATTGTTTTTATTTATTTCTGTTTTAATTTTAATCTTCTACTCGAAAATGTTGAAAAAAAAATTGAAAAAAAGAACTTCCAACATAAGCATCATATTTGTATACAAAATATTTATGAAAAAAAAAAACCCAAATTAAATAAAAATAAAGTCCAAGAGTAAAAATAAAAATAAATAAGAAAAAAAATTAAAGAAAAATGAAAACAAAAATGTATTTATAATTAAAATGCATCTTTCCTTATCAATAATTAGTTTCGTGAGATTTGGTTGTTGGCTGGCTGGCTAGCTAGCTGGCTTATGTTGTAGTATTTACTTGCGCCACCGAAAATAAATAAACGAATAAGTACAAAATAAATAAGAAAAACTAAGAATGAACAACAGAATAATTAAGTGATAAGAACGAGAACATTATTTCTCTCCACACCAAACGCTCACACACTCGACTGTGGTTGGGCGGCCAAAAAAATATTAGCGTCTAGGCTATCATTTAAAAGCCACCAAATCGGATATGTATTCACTTTCATTAAAGCAACAGAGATGGAAAGATTCTCAGTCAGAAGATTTTTGTAATACAAATTTAAATTCAAATTACTTCCATTAATTCAAAAAAGTTCAAGGCCAGGAGTGATCTACGGAATACTTACTTAATTAGTCATTAAACTTAGCTGTGTACAGCACCCATGTTATGTGTGTTTATTTTATCCATAAGTGGTGGGACCTACAGTTTAAAGTGGACTCTATACAACAGGTTTTTGTCAAATTTTTAAGAGTTTTTACCAGAAGTCTGCTGAGAGTAAGTTGCCGAAGAAATACTTTTTTCATATTTCATTATGTTCTAGATGTCTGAGCTGTTCTAGATGTCTGAACATCACCTACTGGACAATCCTCAGTTTGAATATTTCAAAATATGTATTAAATCAACACTCTTCTAGCATAAGCTCTGAAAGTAAACTCAGAGACATTGAAAAAGCTTCTCAAAGCTGTCAACAATTCTGTTGTCCGTAATTCGCCCACAGCTTTAGGAATAGAACGAGTATTAAAAAGTGGTCAGGTCAGGCCATGCAGATAGTGACTCGTTTGAAGCGTTAAAAACTTGGTCGGGAGCTTCGTTTACATCCACTTTATGCTCAGCATCTTACTTACTTAATTGACCACTAACCACCCGTTTATTGGACTTCGGCCTGCTTCAATACATCCGTCCAGGCGCCACTGCTTCTTTTGCGCCCTCGCCGATTGATCACAACAATCGATGACAAGGCTTCCTTGATTTCGTTCTTCCAACCCAGACAAGATCGTTCTCTCTCTAATCCCCGTTTCAAAGACCCGTCTCGTCAGAACACTCTCTTTCACTCAAGCGACATGGCCGATCCAGCGCAGCCGCTGGATGTTAATGCGCTGTACAACGTCCATGTCGTTGAGGAGTTCATGCAGCTCATTATTAGTTCGGATGGGGAAATTATTACCAAATAGCACTGGACTAAATATCTTACGTAGGACTATTCACTCAAGTACTCTCAAGATTGCTGCATTGAGGCTTAACAGTGACCATGCATCTGCACCGTAAAAAAACCCGGGGAGGATGAGCGACTTTTGGAGTATACGTTAAGTCGTACGAGAGCTCTCTGCTACTCAATTGCCTCTTGGGACCCTGTTGACAAGAGCGATCCTACGCTTGGTCATCAGATTGACATTAATTTTGCTAGTAACGGCGGGGCCAAGATAAATAAATTCATTGGCATCATTGAAAGCATAGTTATCGGCTGTAGTCTGGGAACCGATAAGCCTACTTGCCCTTACTTGTCGACAATATATACTTCGTTTGGCCCTCATTGGCTGCCAGAGACATCTTAAAGGACTTTACAGGTTGTAACTGGTTTATGTCAATCGATTGCCACAGGTTCTGGAATCCAATGCGCCTACTTTTCGCTACTTTTCTAGGATACATATTTGGTTTTGCCGTCATATACTGTCGGACTAATCTTGATAGACTCTACAGTCCGTACTTAGTTTATGTAAATCGATTGTCACAGATTCTGCCTTTATTGAAGAGATTTCCTAAGAGAGAGTAAGAGAAAGAGAGAGAGAAAGTTGTTTTCAACTATAAACTGGAAAAACTAGACCTTAGTGTAAAAAGTATGCAAAGATGTATACTGATAATCTGGGATCTTTCTCAGTAATTTAAGATGAAAAACGAAATTATTCTCTCCGCCAAGGCAGATTCACTCATAACAAGACATTTAATTTTATTGAAATACTCAAAGATCCGTTTAAAATTCATTTGCATTTCGAGAAATACGGATCATTTTATTTAAATAACGGGAGTTACAGTAAAAGGCAGTAAAAAAAAAAATAACGGAAACTAAAGTGTTGAAAAGGATTTTAAATTTATAATTTGCGTGTGTGTGTGTAATAGAAATTGAAATTCTTTAAAATTAAAAACGGAAAAGAGGAAAACGGAAATTAAATGAAATAAAATGAGGAAATTCGCAACAATATTGTTGTGTATTTTGTACATAAAATATGGTCAAGGGGTTAGTAAAAAATCATATCAAAATTATGCGTTTTTTTAAGTGAAAATCAAAGGAATATCAAAAGCAAATTAAAAAATATTTTAATTCCTGAGAATTAAATTTTTTTTTTTTATAAATTTGTTGATGATTTTTTTGTTGTTCTTTGTGTGTGAATTCAATAATAATGATAATAAAGATCAGCTCAGTCATTGATAACATTTGCCTATTTCTAATAAGATCAGTTTCTTAAAAAAAAAAAAAAAAAAAAACAAAAACAAAAACAAAAAATTATAAATTTCCGATTTTTTTTTTGCGCGTTTTCATTTATTTTTTTTTTCTACTTTTTTTTTTCATTTTGCATTGAATTTGCAATTCCTATACAAAAGAAAGTATGCTATTTTTTTAATTGTATTTTGTGTTTTTATTCATTCATTTATGTTGTCGTTTATTCTGTGCTTCTGTGCTTTGCATTTTCTGAATGAATGTCTGAAATAAATTCTTATTTTTAATGGAAGAAATTCTACTACAAATTGTTGTGATAGCTGCGATGGTGGACCTTAATTGATTGTGATGCCTTGAATTTGTAAAATAAGAAAAAAAGAACAGAACAGAAACAAGAAAGAAGTCAATTAATGATGCGATAAATTACAACTTAACGCAATATTACCGTGCACAGTGTGTTAGCGGAGATAAATAAAATTAAAATGTTTAAAAAAATTAAAAACTTTCCATGTGCGATAAAGGGTTCGACAGTTTAAACCTCGACTTGGATTGTATGGGAAAAAACTCTGAAAGTAATCTAATTGCACTGAACAACACACGTAACATGTTTGGTGCGAGAATCAAGGTTAGAAACCTGACTATGGGGTAGTAATGGCTAATTAGATAATCTAATATAAAACGTGACAAAATCCTACTTAATAAGGTGGAGCAAAATCATTATTTGTACCTGATATTAAGGGTTTTTAGGCATGGCAAGAGCAATCGACTATATTTGGAGCGAAGTCGTCGTACTCTAGTAGGTAGTACGTTAGCTTATTAAACATGAGCGCACGGTTCAAACCCCAGGTCAGACATCCCCAACAAAATGAAGTATGAAAAAGTATTGCTTCGGTGACTTCCTTTCTTCTGCACCTAAATATACGGCAGATAGAGTCTACAGAGAAGTAATGCTATTCCGCCTATTGGTCTAAGTTGAAAGCAATGGGGATGCAGTACTGCAGCGAATTTAGTCTTTGTAGCAGGTCACAGAAGCATCCAATTTCACTCGGCCGCATTGGGAAACATTCTTAGCTATCCATCCCGGGTTGACTAGTGCGATGTAACCATAACCACTCTTCTCATCTTCAGCTCATAGGCTTGCATTTTCATTTTTATCGTAGAAAAACTGTAAAATATGGCATATTTTCTTGCTCCTGTTCTTCTTTTATTAGAACAAACTTTTTAAACACCCCCTAGACCTAGTTTTGAATTAATTGCACTTGTACAATGGGAAACACATACTACTAAAGCCTCTCTTCTATTGGAAAAATTGTTAGAGGCCGAGTAAAGAACAAATTCTTCATTTAAAACAACACTAAGCGTCTTCATATGACCCACTGGATAGTTTTTAATTCCAAAAGATCTGACAAGTGAAATATAATTTTGCAAGGCTTTCCCAACTAAAGAGACTAAGTTATCAAGTATTTATTTTTTGCACTCGATTTTATTTGAATATTTTTAACAATTTTATGATAAAAAGAAAAAATTTTTTTGTTTTAATTGAATCTGGGTCATAATTACTCTTAATTCCGATTTTATTTTTAGACTTACAATACCGGCATTAAAACCAGACTCTATACACAGGAACAACCGATAACGCAGTTTGTGCATCACCCTCAGCAATACCAATACACGGCAACACATGGAAATTATCATCAACAGCAAAATAGCAATTGCGGCAAATGTGACAATGATTATCGGAACTCAATAACACAACAACAATATGATAATGCCTACCAACAACAAACACATTATCAGCCAACATCGCATCAAACCCACTATCAGCATCAGACCCAAAGTCACTATCAACAACAACAGCAGCAACCGCAGCCGCAACCACAGTACCAACCCCAACCTCAACCACAACCCATTTATGAGCGAAGAGAAGGAAATTCCCCATTGCCAGCAAAAGGAAATTTGCAAAATTCACCCAATGCCGTTAATGAATTTTATACGGGTTGTCCTTCCGGCTTTACGGGCCAATTGCCTTATGCCTATGATTGTCGGCGTTTCCTAAATTGCTGGCATGGTCGAGGTCATATACAAACCTGTTCAATAGGTACGGTATTCAATCCAGAGACCTTGGAATGTGATCGCCCCGACAAGGCAAAATGTGAAGCCGCTTTAAGTGTATTGGGACAGTCTAATAATCAATTAACTAGTCATGGTAGCAGCATAAACACACAAACAAACCCTAAATCCGGACGTTATATTGGTGCCTCTACGGAAACTGTAGAAGTCCTGTGTTCACCCGATGCCAAAGGCTTACAACCGCATCCCTCTGACTGTACACGCTTTATAAATTGTGCCAATGGCAATATGCACATACAACAGTGTGGACCTGGTACAGCCTATAGTATACCCATGAAAGTGTGCGATTTTAAAGATAAAGTTGACTGCACTGGCAGAGAAGGTGGTACCCCGTTTGTGGCACAAAGTCAAGGTAATATTTTAAATTTCATTTGAAAACTGTTTCCGTTTCATTTACCCCCAAAATTAGCTAAAAATGAAGTTGTCTGCCCCTCGGATGCGTCTGGTTTGCATCCTCATCCGTACGATTGTACAAAATTCTTACAATGTTCGAATGGTGCCACTTACATACAAGCTTGTGGTCCCGGTACAGCATTCGATAGTTTGCGTTCGCTTTGTGACTACAAGCATAAAGTGAAATGCTGTTCGGGTTGTACATTGGGCAACACAACTGAATCGAGTTTTGTTACAAAAAAAGATGCTGAATCGAGGGTTGTTACAAAAAAAGATTTTGAATCAGAATTTGTTACAGAAAAAAATGTTGAATTGCGTGAGTGTTTTTTTTTTCGATAATTGGTTTGATTTGATTTTATGTTTAGTGCTTAAGGCATTTGCTGGAATGTTATTGCTTATAAAGGCTTTTAATGCTTATAAACTCTATGTTTAATGCTTATTGTATAGGATACTTGCTTATATGCATCATTCATTTATTTTATATCATTATCATTGTATATCCTTCACACCCATCTATAATATGTATATACGAAGGTAATATTTGTTTCCATAATACGCTATTATTTCTCTTCAAGAGCTTTCTTATTTTATTTGGGCTTATTAGGTCAACAATTGCCATCAAATGGAATTGCCAAGGATTTCTGATACAAAATTTAGATTGTATTTAAGATAAATTTGATATGTTGACATGCTGATGGTTAGGTTTGCCTGAATACTTTGGCCTACTTGGATCCTTAGAATTACGTTTGAAGTTATTGAACAAATTAAACCTGGATTCTACCCCCTAAAGCTATATTTCAAGCCGACTATGTCACGAGCCAACGTAAATATGCACAGCGCAGCACAGCACTTAAAGAATTCCTGGTCCAAATTATAGTCCAAAAGTTCTTTAAATATATTTATTTCATCGGTTATCAACAAAAAGCCATCCCTATTATTATTAGCTTTATGGATCGGCATGTAGTGATCAAACATTTAAGTGCTTATGTCACAAGGTCATAGTCTATCCCGAAACACTTTCAATCAGTCGAGAAAATATCCACGATTTTACAGTTTTTCTTTGAAAATAGGGAAAACGAAAGTTAGACTATTGAAAATCAGTGTTTCTAACCTTGACCTTTTATTGATTTTGATCAAGAAATTTTGATCACGCCGGCGTTTGTGGAGTTCGTTTAATAATTGTTTCGATTGCATTGCTTAAAAAGCTACATAACTAAGCTTGGATGAGAAATATAAAAGATTTTCGAGACTTCGATCTGATTAGGTTAGGTAATATGGTAATACGGACTCCCTTTAAATAAAGAGATCCACTTAGGCCAACATTTAGGCCCATTGTTTAACCTGGACTGATAGTTGTGAAGGTTTTGCAAGGAGAGCTGCTGCCCTACAATTAATTTCTTAATTCAAATAGGAAATTGCTCAAATAAGTCGCCGTAGTCTAGTAGGTGGTGTTTTGGCTTATTTAACGTGAGGCCTCATCTCTCAGACATATCGAACATAGCGAAATATAATCAAAATATTACTTTCTGCGACTTTCTCTCAGCAGTCTACTGGCAAAAACCCTGAGAGTAAATAAAAATGCTTAGAAAAAATTTTAAAACTCCTTTCGTCGAAGCCCATTTTAAATTGTATGTCCCGGCACTCATGGACAAAAGTAACATACGCAACATAAGTGGTGTGGGAAGCTAGGTCGTAATCCTGACTGAAGTGACCAATTATGTAAGTAAGTAATTTTTCATATTGCTAGTAACTCGCCAGAAGCCGAGATGTTGCCTGGGACGTTCTTATGCGTCCACCTTACAGACTGGATATGAATTCATACGATTATCAGCTATCCTATCGTATTATATTTCTGTCTAATCGGCACGAGACTTTAGTGCAACCACCTATTGTGCATGCATTCTAAGTATTGTAAATAAAAATCTAGGTTTAATTTTATATATACTATGTACGCGCACTGCCTTTCTATCTGATCTGTCGCTTAAAGCCGCATAAAATTAAATTCAAATAAATTAAATTAAATTAATCTGAACGAATCCATTTATTCCTACAAAATCTTAGATACCGGAGCATCATCACCTCCCAAAGGGGAACACGAACAATTGCCACATAACAATGATATATTATGTCCGAAGGGTATCACTGGCCTGTTTGCCTATCCCTTTGACTATACAAAGTTCATACATTGTAAGAATGGTAATACGGCCATACAAAATTGTGTACCTAATACAGCGTTTAGTATATCGAAAGGCTATTGTGAGCCATTGACTGACATACAACCCACTGATCATGTGATATATATTGTATCACAAGTCAGTTATGAGTATTGTAAGTAGTAGTGCCTCTGTATCCAATATATTGTCGTAATTAAATGAAATTTAAATATTCTAGCACAAACCCTTATTGCTTGTCCACCCGGTACAGAAGGCCTACATTTGTATCCATTTAATGCAGAGAAATTCGTGAGATGTGTCCAAAGCCAAATGGAAGTTGTACCGTGCAGTGTGTCACAAGTGTTTAGTATAACACGTCGCCATTGTTTGCCTATGGCACAGGTTTTAAAACATGAGCGTGTACGCTTACTTAATGAACTACAAGCGATCAGTGCTTACAATGTTAACGTTGAAGACTATTCAATACGGAATATGATTTACTGTCCATTTAGTCTAACCGGTACCTATCCGAATCCCTTTGATTCGACCAGATATTTGAAATGTGTGAGTGGCCGTTTATATAGTGAATCTTGCGCCTCAGGTCAGGCTTATAGTTTGTCACGTAAACTTTGTGATCTCAAGGAAGAGATCAATGTTTCAGATCGTGTGCCTTTGGTTAAAGCACCACCGTCTTTAGAATGGAATATAAGCGATATGGAAATAACACATGGTTCCAGTATGTATCCTTTTATAGAAAAAAATTTTGATTTTGTTTTGAAATGACCTTGTTTTAGTTGATGGTTTGACTTATCTTATGTGCCCACCCGGTTTGAATGGTTATTATTTACATCCCTTCGATTGTACCAAGTATATCGAGTGTAAAAGTGGTGCTACTGTAGTAGACGAATGTGCACAAGGCACAGTTTTCAGCATATCACGTCAGGAATGCATACCCAGGGATAAAGTGGAGGCCTATGATCGTGTGGAATATATGACAACCACCACGAATGAGTTTACCAATGAATCGAGAGATCATTATAGTAAGTATTGTATCTGTACCGCTATTCTGCGTTCGAAGCTTGTAAGTCGTAGAACCTGTTTATTGATTTTGGGTAGGATGATAGGATAAGAAATTTAAGAGCTATGAGTTCCGGGAGTTCATAGGGAAAACAATTATTTCCACCGAATATAACTCAGATATTTGCCTACTGATGTCTGGCAATGTTTGAATACACATTCTACTGCAAGATTTTAAAGTTTCCCATTTTTTTTTTATATTTTTCAGATCAAGACCTTAGTATAACTTGTAGTCCGGGAAGATTTGGAATTTATCCTCACCCGCAAGACTGCCACAAATACATGCGCTGTGCCAATGGTCGCTTATCGGTGGAAGATTGTCCCGCTGGACAAGTTTTCAGCGTATCGAGAAGTTATTGCCATAATGAAAACGAAGTTGATCTCAGAGATCGTTCTTCTTACAATCGTGGACACAAACAATTTGCTGGACCTATCACAGGATCCACACACACGGGTATTTAATATTTAAAAATAATTCTTGAACGTATAAATTAAAAAAATGAATAAATTTTTCTCCATTTAAGTACACCAATCGGGGTCCTATAGTCCCGTTCATGTACCTGCATTACCGCCCGGTCAATCTGGTACCTATAAGCCAGTAGTTAGCGTACCACCAACATCTATGCTACCACCACCCAGACCAGTTATAAATCCTCCACCAAATGTTCTTGCTCCACCTTTACCAACGCAACCTTTGGCACCAACAGCTGATGAGGCAACATGTCCACCGGAAGCAACAGGACGTTATCCCCATCCCTATGATTGTAGAAAATTCTTAATGTGTACCAATGGTAAAACCCATATACAAGATTGTGGCCCTGGTACAGCCTGGAATAGAGCAATGGAGGTTTGCGATTTTATACGTAATGTTAAGGAGTGCTCTACGAGTAGCTTAAGCAGTGGTTCTGGCACGACAACAACTACAAATGTCGCATCTCAAAGTATGTTGAAATTCTTAACTTTTCTTGACAGAATTTCTTATTTTAAATGACTTTTTAAAGGTCCTTATACATGTCCTGAGGGCATAGAAGGCTTATACCAGCATCCTTATGACTGGCATAAGTACTTGGTCTGTAGTCATGGCCATACGACTATAATGGATTGTGCACCAGGCACGGTTTTTAGTGTTTCACGTAAAATTTGTGATTTAGAAGCCAATGTTTTGAATGATGATCGTTGTAATAATGGTGTGTACAGCAGTAGTTATGATTATTCTCACACTACAAGTATGTGGAAGTCCTTTACTGGAATATATTTTAAATAATTTTACAACTGCTTCTACACAGGCTCCACTAACCCAGGTCCCAGTTCTACACAATGGTCTTCTGCGGGCTCTCAAAACCCACCAAATACTTATACCCAAGTGACGGAGAATCGTTGGCATAGTATGAATGTGCCAAGACCTCAGCCACCGGCACATGATCAAACAACCAATTGGCAACATACAGCACACTCACATCGCGTGAATGCACCCGCAAGACCTGATGTAACGCCCGTTTGGTCTGGCACCGCAGAGCATGTGGATCAACGTAATCCAACACATACTATCATCTATGAAGAGGGATCTTTTGAACCGAACCGTAATTATAACCCGCAAATATTAAATTCACCCTTAGCACCATTAGCACCAACAACCAGTACTACGCCACCGAATGTTGTTTACGCACAACCTGTTGGATCCCAGGAAGATTCTAAAGAAATATTTTCCCATGAACCTCCCAAAACCACAAATGTTTATTATCCCTCAGTTAATCGTCAAAATCATACTAGAACCATAAACACTTGGACACCCATACGACCCGTTGAAATACCACGACACGATTTGATGCCTAGTCCACCGGTTCAAGGCAATGTTTATACCCATACTAGAGTTTTAGTTCCTGTTATAACGCCTGGAAGACCTCCTCAACAGCAAAACCCCGAAACACCTTTGTTCCACAGACCAATCTATGTTGACGAGGACAGAGGTCAAGCCCCTCTGGCCGAAAACGATTTTAAAATTCCTGGTCAGAAAACTTATGTTTTCAATGATTTCGATCAGTTACCCTCGGCTTCTTCGAGACATAATGTAAACGATGCTACAAATTTATATGGTGGCCTACAACCCCCCTTATCCAATGCACCAAGTACGACTCCTTACTCTGTTAGATATTTGCCTCCTTACGAACAGACTACACAAATTCCTGAACCGGCAAAGACTACTATTTCTACTCCCCATATACCGGGTTATCCACAGCTAACAAATGCTACCATACGAACATTTTCCCATCAACCTCACTATTCTCCCCCATACTCAGAAGTAACCCATTCACGTAATGCTACCTGGTTTGGTAGAAAAGTCCCACCACAATCAGGTATCAAATCTACCTCTTCAGACAATGTGAATGTAAAAATAACCAGTCCGACACCAAACCTTTATTATGGCCTGGATTCTCCTCCTCCTGCTAATATCAAGCACGAGAAAGAGGACAATCTTGATGCACATGACCAAGACGAAGAACAAATAATGAAACAAGCTTTAAAACTTTTATTGAAACCCTATCTTGACCCTAACAATAAAGTAGACGATGATGAAATGGCCGAAAAGGCCCAATCTCATATTATGAGCTTAGTTGCACCTCCAACCACTACCTCGACTACCACTCATAAAACACCATCATCTAATAAGAATACTCTTGCTCCCTTTACCACAACCCCTCAAGCAGATGTTGAACTTATACTTGCAGGTGAACAACATAATCTTCTAGGCGTCACGACCACCAAGATAGGTGATCGTGAAACCACAACTGCTTACAGTTTATACCAAAGCCCCTTAGAACGTTCAAGTGCTTTACCACATCAATTTAACCATGACCACAATCCCAATTGGCATAAAAACCATCATAACCATCATCATACTCGTCATCATTCTACAATGCAACATAATCGAGAATACCATGAGAGACACCCTAACTTACCAAATCCTTTTGCTGAAAATCCCATTACACCTCTTACACCCATTAATCCTCGTGCCGAATCCACAACACCAACAAACCTTGATTTTGATTTAAGAGTTGGCGGTGTATGTCCCTTTGCCTGTGGCAATGGCAAGTGTATTGAACAGCATCAAGTAAGTTTGAAGCTCTGAATCCAACAGCTCACGTTCACATACAACTTAACTTTGAATCCTAACTTTCAGGTTTGCGATGGCGTCAATAACTGTGGTAATCGTAAGGATGAACAACAATGTGATCATTTGGGTTATGATATACGTTTAACCGGTGGCGAGACTTCAAATATGGGCCGGATAGAAGTCAAGAGTGAGTATGAAATGTATGAGTGGAACTCAAACATCCATATTCTAAACCCTTATAATTTCAATAGTTCTCGGCAAATGGGGTTATGTTTGTGATGACAAATTTGGTTTACGTGATGCCGATGTGGTATGCCATGAATTAGGCTTTAAAATGGGCGCCATGGAAGTTCGTGGCAATTCGTATTATCCGCCAACCGATGTTGATTTACATTTTGTCATGGATGAGGTGCAATGCAAAGGCAATGAAACTTCGTTGAAAGATTGTGACTTTAAAGGCTGGGGTGTTAATAACTGTGGTCCAGATGAGGTAGTGGGTGTGGTCTGCAAAGTAGCTAAACTTAAATGCCCTGATAATTATTGGCTTTGCAGTACCTCCAAGGAATGCATACCCACGGCCTTTTTATGTGACATCACGCCTGACTGTGAGGATGGCTCCGATGAAAGCGAACAAGTTTGCAATGTAAGTTGTATAGGAATTAGAAGAGAAGAGTTTCCAAGTTTCTGTTAAAAAAAAATTGTTTTATTCAGGCACCTATTAAGTATCGTTTGGAAGGAGGTCGCAGCTCTAATGAAGGACGTTTAGAGGTATTCTATCGCGGTGAATGGGGCACAGTATGTGATGATGATTTCGGTTTGAAAGAAGCCCAAGTTGTTTGTAATTCTTTTGGTTTTTATGGTAAACCGGAAATTGCTAAAAATATTTATGGTCCTGGCAGTGGACCCATATGGTTGGATCAGGTTTCTTGTTTGGGTAACGAAACTAAAATTGATGAGTGCAGCCATTGGACTTGGGGTGAAAACAATTGTAATCACACCGAAGATGTAGGCCTGAAATGTAAGGCGGGTCCTAAACCCCCCATAAAGCCAAATGGTGGAACAACATCTTTAATGCCAGCTAAGGATAGTAACTTTAATGCTTCTATGGAATTTGAACAATCTGAACTGGATGATTTGGGTTTATATCAGGGCCTATGGCAACGTTCTAGCAAAGCAATCAGTAGCCAAAAGAAATGTGGTCATTTTAAAACCAATCTAATTGATGAATATGATCACCCGGAGGAGAGAGTAGTAAATGGTAGCATAGCCAAAAGGGGAAGACATCCATGGCAGGCTACCATAAGGACAAGAGGTCGTGGTGGCATTTCAAGTCACTGGTGTGGTGCGGTTATCATATCGAAAAAATTGATTTTAACCGCGGCCCATTGTTTGGCTGGCTATCCCAAGGGTTCATATTTTGTACGGATGGGTGATCATTATGCCAATATAGCCGAGTCCTCGGAAATTGATGTGAATATTGAAAATTGGTACATCCATGAAAAGTTCCGCGATCAAAAACATATGAACAATGATATTGCTTTGATACTTCTGAAAAATTCCATACGTTTCAATGACTATGTACAGCCTATCTGTTTGCCTGATAAAGATGCCGTTTTGGCGACAGATCGTATGTGTACCATATCGGGTTGGGGTTCCATTAAATCGGGTACTTCAAGTAAGTCATCAAGAAGAACGTAAAGACTTAATTATTAAAAGAAATATTTTTTAATAGCTCCCTCAAATATCTTGCGTTCCGCTCAAGTGCCTATATTAGCCGATGCAGTGTGTAGCCAGAAGAATGTCTACGCCAATGCCATGACTGAAGGCATGTTCTGTGCCGGATTCCTCGACGAAAGTGCCGATGCATGTGATGGTGATTCGGGAGGTCCCTTGGTTTGCTCTGATGAAGGTAGGGTTTGTTTTTGTGCAAATTTGAAGTTGGATTTGATAGAGATTTTCGTTTTTTTTTTCAACGTTTAGATGGCGAAACTTTATATGGCATTATCTCATGGGGTCAACACTGTGGCTATGCCAATCATCCTGGCGTGTATGTCAGAGTTCAGAAATATATCGATTGGATTTATGAAAAAATCAATTTAATGATACAGCAGGGAAAACTTTAAAAGCTTTTCAAAAAAACACTGAGGCAAGAGTGTTTTTGTAAATTTTAAACTAGTTTTTTAGTTTTGTAGAAAATTTTGTTATAAAAAAAATAAAGAATACTTAATTGAATGTAGAAGAAAACAATCTCATCTTATGATGCTCTTTAAGTTCTAATTCCAGAGCGGCTAAAAAGCTATTCAGTTTCTATCAGAACCACGAGGACTCTTTTAGCACCATTTTTAAAACTCCTGATTTACAGGGTGGCTGGCTTTCTCATCTTTGTCATGGAGATCAGTATAAAGTACTAGAACTACAATTGCTGTGTCTTATTCGAAGTCGTCGTTGTCTAGTAGGTAGTGTGTTGGCTTATTAGACGAAAGGCCAGGGTTCGAACCCCGGTCAGACATCAAAAACGAAATATGAAAAAATATTTCTTCGGCGACTTCCTCTCAGCAGATTTCCTGGCACTCATGCATAAAATTAACACACACAACATAAGTGGTGTGAGAAGCTAGGTCTGACTGAAGGGTTGTAATGGCCAATTAGGTATGTATGTGTATTCGAACTGAAAATCTTATCTAACGCATGAGGATGCTTTCCTAAATGACCTCTCATATTTGTACCGCAATTGTTGTTATATTTTCGAAAAGACCTTGTGGAAGAGTGAGTCTCGTCTAATAACCTCACAGGTTTATTTAGTAACAAGCTTGTCTTCTTTAGAAATTTCCAAAATACCTTATTTAGCCGAAATTATTTCCCATTTTTATTGTCTTACTGTCGATTACAGACTTTGATTGCAGATGGATTACAGAAGTCGCCATAGTCTAGTAGGTATTATGTTGGCTTAGTAGATGTAAGGCCACGGTTCAAATCTCAGGTCAGACATCAAAACGAAAATATGAAAAAAATTTTTTCGGGGACTTCCTCTTAACAGATTTCTGGCAAAAGCTCTGAGAGCAATTACAAATTACCATGAAAAGTTTCTCAAAAAAATCTGTCCTTCGGAGTCGATTTTAAACTGTAGGTCTCGCCACATAAGTGATGTGAGAAACTAGGTGGTAATCCTGTCTGAAGAGTTGTAATGACCAATTATAAGAAAATCAAAACTTACAACTGGTTTACGCTGTATGTGGTTTATTTCTAGTGATCTGACTGCCCTATCAACAACTCGGGAGCATGAATTCAATGATTCTGACACCTTTTCTTGGCATATTTTCTGGCTTGTGACACAGTAAAAATAGAGTGTAATGAAACTTAATAAGGCTACTGTAAAACAGAAACTTCAGTAAAGCATAATTTGTTCATTACAACTATTTTCTCAGATTATGACCTAGGTTATCATACCACAGAGGTTGCATGTGTTAATTGTATTCATAAGTGGCTGGGTCTGCTGTTTGACTCTGATTCTGAATAACAGATTTGAAAAGCTTTTCATGAAAATTTTCTTTTCTCTCAGAGTTGTTAATATTTTTACTTCGGTTACTTCAGGCGTCTAGATCGATATGTTTAACTGAGTTACTAGATTTCATCGCTATGTTGCTTGTAGATTTTTCACAATTTTCTCAAAAACAATTCTTTTATTTTTCGTGTAGAGCACACCCAGTAGGGTTTCATTGCCAGTGTATGGCATACAAAATTTTCAAAAATAAACTTCGTTATTAAAGTGAAGTATTCCCATGCAGTGATTGCTCCGTCATGGACACAATAAAATATGCGATCGAATAAATGCTTAACACCCTCCTTAAGATAGACTTTTTAATGCAAGTCGATGGTTTTTTCAATTATTGAAGCCGTTTGGGCAAAAGAATTATTAAATTAGGCTGTAGTGGATCATCGATTAACTCTGTACTCTTAGTTAAGGCCGTTGAAATTAAAGCTTCATTTACCGAAAGTATTATTCTTTGTCCAAATTTATGACAATCCATATTGCAATCGACTAAACGCTGAATGTCTTTACACCGTTGAGTGTGTGTCTAACTAATTTGAAGTATAAAGTGAACGTTTAAAAATCAGTAACAAAAACAACTTCATGTAAGTGAAGCGTTTTTAAAACAGTAACGTTATTGTGATGTTATTCAAATCCAAAAATAAATTTTTCTTCACTCAATTAAAATTGAGAAAGCTTACGCATACATTCAGACGTTTATCTGAAAGATACCAGCACAACACACACTTACATTGAAAAGAAGAAGGAGTATAAAGTCTTTTAAGTTATATTTTTAGACTCTTAATTATTGTTATTGATTAATTAATTTGTGATCGTGGTATTGCTAAAAAAAAACAACAACACATAATGGAATGGAAATACAAAGATGTTAGATACCCTACACTTTTTATAAAATCCTTCAACTATGTAGCCGCCAGTGGTTGATCGTATTATTTTGAAACACTGTACAGCTTACTTACTTACTTACTTAGTTGGTCATTATATTGCTTTAGTCAAGTCAGGTTGTAAACCTAGCTTTTCATACCACCCATGTTGTATGTGTTACTTTTATCCTGAGTGGCGAGACCTACGGTTTAAAGTCAACTCCGAAAGACACTGTTTGAAGCATTTTTATGGGTCGGAGTTATCTTTGAAGTCAGTCTACTAAGTAGGGTGTTGGCTTATTAGACGAGAACCCTTGGTTCAACCCCTGTCTCAGACTTCCCGAATAAAACTAAATATGAAAAAAATATTTCTTTGGCGACTTCCTCTCAGCAGATTTCTGCCGAAAACTTTATCTATCGTTTGGAGCCAACATTTAACTGCAGATCCAGCCACTCATGTATAAAATTCACACACACATCTTTGGAGCTGTGAAAAGCTAAGTCGTTCTCTTGAATAAAGCGTTATTATGTCTACTTATGTCTACTTATGATGATCACCATTCTGGTGATGATCATATTACGAAAGAAACGGCTAAATTCACCTCATAACAAAACAAAAGTACCTTTTTATACAAGATTTGTTGAAAAGCCTGGTGAAACGCTAAAGTTATCATGCCTAGTGTATATCACATATCAACACGATGATAAATAATCACTCATTTATTGTATATTGGACAGAGAGAGAAAGAGAGAGTAAAAGAGAGTCTTAAACTATGAATTTAAAAATGCGCACGTATGTATGCATAACGGTAAATGTGCGTAAACGAAACTAAGAGCGTAAATGCCCAACGACGACATACGATCGTTTAACGATTTAACCCCCACAATATTTAAGTTGAATTAAAAACTGCAAAAACAACAACTACAGAATCAACTGTAAACGAAAGCAATGGTGGTTATAATAACACAACGTTCAATTATTCTTTCTTTTTGTCACACATTGCAGTTGTTGTTGTTGTTGTTGTTGTTTATTTTCCTTTGTGATACACACAGTCAGTAATTGAAAAAAAAAAGAAAATATGTATGACGACGATTCATCTTCCAGATGAATAAAAATTGCTCGATTTACAAAAAAAAGCAACAAAAAAAAACAACAAAACAGAAAGTAAAATAAAATAAAAGTTTTGAGTCAATTAGTGGCTACTTTTTCTGTTTCCACTGGGTTCAAATACTCATATTATTATCTCGTTGTAGTTCAAACCGATCACACGATCGTTAAAGACTGTTGTATATTTTAAATAAATTAATAAATAAATCTACGCGAATTATTTCAAAATAAACCAACAACAACAACAACAAAAACATACATATATAAACAAAATTGTAATACTTTGCAAAATTTCTAATGAAATAGTTTGAAGTGAAAACTCTGATTAGAATTTAAAATACGAAAAAGAAAATCGAAAAAAAAAACTTTTAAAATGTTTTACAAACTTAGTGCCGTATTTGTTTGCCTATTGATTAGTAAACTTGTTAAGACCGATTCTATATACGAAACTTATGTGCCGTCTCGAAACGGAGGTGATACAACCGATAGGCAACATCATTCCCGCCTTCGATGTTATGCTTGATATTAAACCACAACACTCAGTGGATATAAAACACAGTGCGTAAATATTTAAAAGAATTTAAGTAAATAACAATAGATTAAGTGACATATACACCTATACACCATCGTTGCCTAATTTAGAGCCATTTAAACGAAAGGTTTTTAATATTTTTTGAAGAAATTGCAGTGGGAAGCTTCACAGTAGCAATATTAACGTACAAAACAAAAATACACTCATTTGTGCATACAAAGAGAATTTTCTTAAATATATCTACTAAAGGTTTTATTGATAATCTTTTCTTCTAAAAACTTTTAATTTTTGTGTAAGAAATTGCTTAAAAAAAATTTTTTTTTGAGGAATGCCTTGTTTGTAACCAACAGGGCAAAAAAAAGGTTGCTTATCGTGGTATTACATTATGTAAGGAGCTTAAATATAAAATCTGAATGCTTTTTCGTTGATGTAACAATACCTATCTAACTTCTCTTAGCAATATTATGAAATAATTTAAATCCAATCGAATTAAAGAATTTCCTTTAGGTTATCTGGATATTCTACATTGCCATCAAATCATCTAAGATTTCTTTCTACCTTCTAATATTATTTTAACAACGCTTTGAAAACTCCTTTTCAGTTCTATACGACTTGAAAGTTAAAACTCAGAACAAAACTTGCCGGAAAAAATTTATACGCGAGTAAAATCTCTTAGTGACAACCTATTAACGTAATATTTACAAAATTTTGAACCATTCTTCTTTGAAAACCGCTTGTAAGTTAATATTTTTAATATTTAATATCTTAGAAACAAAAACATAGATTCTCTAAATGTTTGAAGTCTACTCTTACTCAGTTAAGACTATTTGAAATTGTTCTAAAAACACAAATTATTGACATTCACTATTGAAAATAGATGTTCAGATGTAGATTCCCTGTTAGAATAAAAGCCTTCCAATAAAATTTTGTCATATTCATGCATAAACCTTTTTCGTAAACTATTAACGTATTCGCTAACTCCATAGTTTGCCACCTGATTCTTCCGATTTACAGTCCTCCGAAGATATATGGTACGTTAGCCTACCGTAATCATAAATTATTGGCCGTTATAAGCTTTTAATAAAATTGCAACCTAGCTTCTTATGCCAAACACGTTTAGAACATCTAAGTATGTCATCGTAAATGTTTAATACAAGGATTTTAAATTGTAAAGAAAGACAAGAAAGACTTCTACCAGGAAATTACTCCACATATATAGTTCGTGGTGGCATTAAAGAACAAAATTTCTTATGCCCAATCTTTCAGCAAATGTATCAGAAATTAAAAAAGCAACAAAAAAACAACAAACAGAAAGTAAAATAAAATAAAAGTTTTGAGGTCAATTAGGTGGCTACTTTTTCTGTTTCCACTGGGTTCAAATACTCATATTATTATCTCGTTGTAGTTCAAACCGATCACACGATCGTTAAAGACTGTTGTATATTTTAAATAAATTAATAAATAAATCTACGCGAATTATTTCAAATAAAACCAACAACAACAACAACAAAAACATACATATATAACAAAATTGTAATACTTGCAAAATTTCTAATGAAATAGTTTGAAGTGAAAACTCTGATTAGAATTTAAAATACGAAAAAGAAAATCGAAAAAAAAACTTTTAAAATGTTTTACAAACTTAGTGCCGTATTTGTTTGCCTATTGATTAGTAAACTTGTTAAGACCGATTCTATATACGAAACTTATGTGCCGTCTCGAAACGGAGGTGATACAACCGATAGGCAACATCATCCGCCTTCGATGTTATGCTTGAATATTAAACCACAACACTCAGTGGATATAAAACAAGTGCGTAAATATTTAAAAGAATTTAAGTAAATAACAATAGATAAGTGACATATACACCTATACACCATCGTTGCCTAATTTAGAGCCATTTAAACGAAAGGTTTTTAAATTTTTTTGAAGAAACTTGCAGTGGGAAGCTTCACAGTAGCAATATTAACGTACAAAACAAAAAATACACTACATTTGTGCATACAAAGAGAATTTTCTTAATATATCTACTAAAGGTTTTATTGATAATCTTTCTTCTAAAAACTTTTTAATTTTTGTGTAAGAAATTGCTAAAAAAAAATTTTTTTTTGAGGAATGCCTTGTTTGTAACCAACAGGGCAAAAAAAAGGTTGCTTATCGTGGTATTACATTATGTAAGGAGCTTAAAATTAAAATCTGAATGCTTTTTCGTTGATGTAACAATACCTACAACTTCTCTTAGCAATATTATGAAATAATTTAAATCCAATCGAATTAAAGAATTTCCTTTAGGTTATCTGGATATTCTCATTGCCATCAAATCATCTAAGATTTCTTTCATCCTTCTAATATTATTTTAACAACGCTTTGAAAACTCCTTTTCAGTTCTATACGACTTGAAAGTTAAAACTCAGAACAAAACTTGCCGGAAAAAATTTATACGCGAGTAAAATCTCTTAGTGACAACCTATTAACGTAAATATTTACAAAATTTTGAACCATTCTTCTTTGAAAACCGCTGTTAAGTTAATATTTTTAATATTTAATATCTTAGAAACAAAACATAGATTCTCTAAATGTTTGAAGTCTACTCTTACTCAGTTAAGACTATTTGAAATTGTTCTAAAAACACAAATTATTGACATTCACTATTGAAAATAGATGTTCAGATGTAGATTCCCTGTTAGAATAAAAGCCTTCCAATAAAATTTGTCATATTCATGCATAAACCTTTTTCGTAAACTATTAACGTATTCGCTAACTCCATAGTTTGCCACCTGATTCTTCCGATTTACAGTCCTCCGAAGATATATGGTACGTTAGCCTACCGTAATCATAAATTATTGGCCGTTATAAGCTTTAATAAAATTGCAACCTAGCTTCTTATGCCAAACACGTTTAGAACATCTAAGTATGTCATCGTAAATGTTTAATACAAGGATTTTAAATTGTAAAGAAAGACAAGAAAGACTTCTACCAGGAAATTACTCCACATATATAGTTCGTGGTGGCATTAAAGAACAAAATTTCTTATGCCCAATCTTTCAGCAAATGTATCAGAAATTAATGCACTAGGTAATAAGTGTGGAACAATTCCTTATTTTAATAAATCATATTCCATTGCCATAACGAGAAAGAACATAAATCGACAGGCATTTTCCACACCTAGAGAATATCGCATTGCACGCGTTATAAATACTGGTATTGTAATAGATAACCAACCGAGTTTAAAGACTTTAAAAAGACATTTTAATCGTTTAACAATAATGCCGATTATCACTAACTTAGATGCAAGAATGTTGGTTATTAACTCCGGGTGGTCACGCAGGCTTGCAGAGACAGTGTAATAAGAGATGGATTGGCAATCAGTTCCTCTTTCAGTCAGAATCGAGTGATTGTTATGCATTTACATTAGATCAACACGCAGATCACAGTTTAGGGACGTAAAAAGAAATAAGAACCACGCCTAGGTACCCATCTAATATGCATAGAACAGTTGGATTACCAAAAAATTTTGTTTTTTTCGAACATTTGAATTTTTACTGACAGATTCTTTACGACATTTCCGTTAATCAGTGAATGCAGAGCATTTTTAAATGGAGAGACATTCTGCAATAATACAGATCTAGCTAACTAGCAAAGCGGGCATTAGTTTGCTTGTATCAGACATTTGTTAGATAGGCAGTTAGACCGACTAGAATAATGTAATATGCTCCAGGACAAAAGATTTGCTATATACATGGCTGTAAATAGACTAAGGTATACTTGGTATGTACAAAAGCCTCCCTTAAATTTCTCAAAGCCTCCCTTTAAGTGAAAGTTGAATACGACTACGGTGACCAGAAGTCTGACTAAAAAAGACAGATTTTCATATGATTATGAATTGACTGAGGTATTATACATTGTCTGAACACTTCACACTCCCTTTCAGCG
>QOCX01000111.1:258215-298429 GCA_005959815.1 Sarcophaga bullata
ATGCACTAGGTAATAAGTGTGGAACAATTCCTTATTTAATAAATCAATTCCATTGCCATAACGAGAAAGAACATAAATCGACAGGCATTTTCCAGCCTATGCTATTAAAACATTGCAGATCTAAATGATCACAAAAGGCTAAAAGTTAGTTAGTAAAGCTTACATAGAGATTTTGAAGCTATCTTAACAAAAATAGTTCATGGGCCAGTAAAAGAAACAAAAAAAAATGTTGTTCTTATTTTGACTTATAAGTCAATCAATTAATCGATTACAATACGTTTTATTTGTAATCATTTCAATTGACCAAAAATATGTTCCTTCGATTATCAAAATAAAGCAAAAATATCGATCACTGTTTGAACTCTCTGCAATAGTTTGATTTCTTCCACTTTCAACCCACATAAATTGTGCAACAAAGAATGTGTCAACAATTGGGATAGCCATTCAAAGTATTGACTTCTAATGACCTTTTCGGCATATACAAATACTCATCACTCGCTCATTTCCTGCATCACTTGTCCATGTAACTTTTGGTTGAGTTTTTCAATGTGATCTTTGCTACAACGATAAAAAAAAAAACTCAAATGTCCACAACAGAGTTCAGAGTTATTGTGTAAAACAATATTTCCTCAAAATCTAAATTGATTAATTAAATTATACAGTTATTAAATGCAGTGTGTGTGTGTGTGTTTTATTTTTAAACTTTATTTTTTTTTTTTTGTGGATAAACAAGAGCAAGATCGGTTATGTGATGTGTTTGATGAAGTTGAACTTTGCAATGCCCTGCTCCAGTTCAAATGACCATTTTGGTAAAAGAATTTCTTTACAGTTCTCAGACGACGAAAAATATTTTTTGGGTTAAGCAAGACAGTTTATTAGAAAATGCATATTTCCCACACTACCAACAATGTTATAACAGTACTTTATGTCTATAAGAGAATTACAATTTAAGAATGATATGTTAGACATTTGAAACTACAAATAAGAAGTTTTCCATCGATTATGATTATGATCAATAAAGAGCTCGCAATATCCATTGTGTGGAAGTGAAACCTGGTTGGTTTTGAATACATACATACAAACACTATAGGTATACATCTGTGACTTTGAGTTATATTTTGGATTGCTGGAACATAATCAATGTGTAATCCATACAGAAATAAATTCAACGTAGAAATGCTCTTAGAAGCAAACTTATTAGTGTCACAAGGATGACACTTCAATCTTGAAATGCCTGAAACAAAGAAAGTCAGACAACAAACAATTGGATACTTCAAGAAAGAGGGAAGTCTAGTTCTCCAAGGAAAGGTGAAAATAATAGTAGCACAAGTTGTAAGAAGAAAATCCTTTGTGGGTCCAAGTGGGGACAAAACTTCCCATTGAACATTGTGATGATGATTATTTATGCGCTGACGCCTGCTGATCGATTGTTTTGACTACTTCATGTTCGCTGTTCTCCTTGAATGTCATGTCTGCCGTGATTATTTAGCTCTCTTATGATAACTGAAAGCATTTCGCTAGCAGCTGGGTCTATGCAAATGAGTTTTCCTTAAGTTGAGTGATTTTATTTACTTTTAACATCTTTGGAAGATACTCCCTTTGGAGGATATGAAACTTAATGCACTGTTGAAAGCATACCATGGCAGTGTAGATGCAAATGAGTACCGAAATGCGTAATTTATAGGGTGCTTGATATTTCCTTGCATCCATATTAACGTGAACAGTCAATACATTTTTATGCTCTCTGCATTAAGGGGGAGACAGATGGTAACCCTATAGGTATAGAAGTTGCTATAGTAAATCGGAAGGAATATAAAAAAACAACAAGTCCAAAAGCATTACTGCTGATTTACTGTGATATCGAGCGTATCTTCAAGCCGTTCATGTGCAGGATCAGTGGAGTTACAGAACTGTAGAGTATAGAGTCGATAACCTTCATCTATTTAGGACCTACGATGGCTTAAACAAGCGACCATCAAGCCATCTGTAAATGTTCAAATAAATCATAAAAATTCTAATTTATGCGTACAATTTGTCAAGCTAACTACAATCCTTCCTGTCTATAGGGTATCTTCTAACATGTAACTGTACGTTAATGTTGATAAAAATTCATGACAGTAAATTTATTTATTTTTGTTCTTGTTCTTGTTCTTGTTGTTTTTTTTTTACAATTATTCTCTTTACAGATCACTGGTAACTGGTATGGTAATGAAATCATAATGCATACACAAGACATACCCGGCGTATATCGTTACGATAGTTGCGTCATGATAAATTTAAATGATGTCACAGATCAAGTGAGTAAAACTAATTGAATGGAATCACAACTAATTTTATTAATTTAACTACTCTCTTGCGCCGACTACTAATCAAACTAATAGACGAATACTACTGACTTCAAACCACTTCAAATCACTTCATTACACAAACATTCACTTTCAATATGATTTTCTTGTTCTTGTTTTTTGTTTTCTAAATAGATGCGTGAATACTATCAACCATCGAATGGCTATAGAAGAGTAGACAGTATGGCAGCATCATCAACTTCAACATCGTCATCGTCATACGATGTAAACACAAACGCCAGACATTCACATTTGAATACCCGCTATTTACGTTTGATTTGGAGTGAAAAAGATGACAATATTGAATACAATTTCAATTATACCATGAATCATCCGGGTCTGTGGATGAATATCGGTGAACAACGTGGTTCTATGGTGGCCCTTAATAAGTATAGTCAATTCACCGGCACCGTTCAGGTGGTGAAAGCAGTCAGCGATCATTTGGTGTTGACATTCTGTTCGAGCGATATGCATCACAGCATCTATACTGTTGTATTGAGTAGAGAACCGCAGGGCTTAAGTCAAGATGTAAGTAGGATGCAACGAACGTCAAGTATGTATAGAATGTGGGTCAATTAATTGATTGTTAAATTGATTAATTAATTAATTGAATGTAGTGTTTAATGTTTATTGTTGTTGCTATGTTTACAATTGATTTTGTTTCGTAGTTGGCTTATTTAGTTAAATCAGATTCAGCAAGCAAGTCATACAAAATTGGCGGCAGTTTCTTTTTATTTGAATGTGTTCTATTGCAATATTGATTGTAAGTCAAGTTAAGAGTCAGCACGGGACAATTGCATTTTTTTCTGATAATTTCAAATGCAGAATGCAAAAGCATTTTTAGCATACAGAATAGGAGAAATTCAAATCCGACAAAATTTATTTTGAATAATTCTGTCTGGTAACTAGAGTCAACCTAAAGCACAAATGTTCACATAGGCTATAGCGAAAGAATTCAGAATCAAATCTTCAAATCTTCCAAAAAAGAAGGCGAGGCAATTTGCAGTGATCTCGACAGGGTGATGAGCAAGACAGCAGTTAGATGGTGTTTTGTCTTGCTGGTTCGTCCGCACTTTGGTTTAGGCCTATCAGAATATTTAAAGTCTGCACAAACCTTTCTTACGCCATCAAACGAATTTATATACCATGAGACACAGGGAACTAAGGCCATCAAATGAGCTGTATTTTAACCGTTAATCATGTCATGGCGACATATATCGTCGCAGTCGTTTGTGAAAACTCAACTGAACAAATAAATGACTTCCGTGTCTATGGGATGACGTTACACTTTTAATCACTTTCACAAAGAGTTTTGGATAGTCTCCGACCCCTAACCCAGAGGTAAATTATGTCCAAATGCGTGGCTTCGAATTGGTACTTACGTACGTATGTTTTCATGGCGACATATATCGTCGCCGTCGTTTGCGAAAACGCAACTGAACAAATAAATAACTTCCGTGTCTATGGGGTGGCCGTTACACTCTTAACCACTTTTACAATGAGGTTTAGACATTCTTCGGCCCCTAACTAAGAGGGAAGTCATGTTCAATACAGTCTATAGTAGTTTTACCATGAGGCTGCATCATTGTGCGTGGGGCGTTGGTAGACGTATTGTTTCCATCCGTGCTTAGAGCACCGTGAGGTGTGCCATCATGGCGATGGCCCTAAACTAATGCCGTTTTTCGAATATTATTTATAATCGCAAATAATATTTCCGTTGGTCATTGCGTTTTAATTATTATATACAGGGGCAGTATTGTAAATTTAAATTACTTTTAAGCTCTGTTTACTTGCACTGTAAACTGAAATTATTTTCAGTTTTTTTTTTTCTTAGTATTTCTTATTCCAATAATTATTTTCTATTTTAAACATAACTTAACTTCATAAGAATTTATTTTCATTTATATTTTATAGATCATACGCAGCATAAGAAATTTATTATCGAGACGTGGCCTCTACACCGAATCTATACGACAAGTCTGCATGAAATCATCAGCCTCGGTGCGGTGTTCATCTCAACTCAATGCCTTAATGTTGTTGCTTTTAATTTGCATTTTAAGAAAACTGTTGTATTGAATGATGAATGAATGAAATAATGACAACAACAAATACCGGATGTAAGTCAGATATAAAAAATGGCGTAAATTATGCTTAAATTTGTTTATAATTTTTCACATGAGTACAACAACAACAACAACGACATAAGAATAATCAACATTTCCCTGCCTTGAAAAATGAAAATAATTTTTTTTTCCAAACGATTGAATTGTTTAATCCGTTACGTTAAGAAATCTTTTTTTTTTCTTTTGTTTTTCTAATAAAAAAAAAAAAATAATGAAGAAATGAATTGTAAATAAAATGGTTGTTTTTGCTATTTTAATTATACAATATTTTTACTGTGTGGTTATTATTATTGTCATCACTTAAATTAAATTAAATTCAATTATTTGGTAACGTTTTATTAGACAAATTTCTCAAACGTCCATTAATTCAACAATAAGACGCAGCGACTACTCCTTCTAAACAGAATAAGCGTAGGCGTTTTTCTTTTGTTTTTTAATTGGAAACAATTATTTTTTTTGTTGTATTATTATTTTATTTGTTATTATTATTTATCTCTTTCAATTTGTATGTGTACAATTTAATTTGTTCAAGTAAAATTAATTACATTAAATTATATGTCACAAGTAAAATAAACAAAAACAACAACAGCAAAAAATAATTGTCAACCATTTACGATTATTTAAAGATGCTGAAATTGTAAAAACGAATCTTGAATAGAGAGGTATCATCCTCAAGCTATTGTCACAAATTGATTACACATATGAACATATTCTCTCTTATGCAGGGGGAAACAGTAAAGTAGAGTACGATTATAATGAATCACTTCTTTACTGGAAATATAAGTTGTCTATCATCTATTTAAACTACATAAGAAACGGTCTCCATTTCAGCTTTCTACGAATGTTGGTTAAACTATCTGCGTAGTTATGGTTTTCTTACAGAGCTCTACAATAAAGTCTAACGGTATAAATAACAAGATCTTGGTGGCTAATTTGGGTCCATAAAACGTGAAATTTTCCTTCTAGAAAATTCTAATACAATAAATTCAAAATCGATTATGTTGTGCGTTTTATTAAAACCATAGGCACTTCGTCTAGGGTCCTTTTCAAAAAATACAGTCTAATGATACCTCCAGACTATAATTGGCACTAAAGGCTTCCACAATCACAATATGAGTTTTATGAGCCTCAGATGAAACAAATTCGTGGACATAACCACTGTGTGAGAAATGGAAAAGAGATCAGCACAGCCTATATCTCTAGCACCTAATAATTTTATCTACTACGTTGTGAATGCTCAATCACGTTTATTTAAAGCGTAAGATGCACTTTATATGCAAGGAGATAACTAATTAACGCGGGACCAATTGCTTAGAACAAAATGGAATAAACAAAATTAGATTATCCGTGATACTTTCAGCAGCGATATTTTCGGTCCTTCATACATTGCGTTAAAGCATAGTCCTAAGCACATCTGGACTTCATACATTTCTTCATATTTCTTTAGAATCTTATCAATTCTATACACTGAAGACTGACTATGATGACCACATAATGCTCGAAAAGCATTTAAGCCATTACGGTTAAATATGCAATGTTTTGACCAATTACGGGACTCTTAATGACAAATAACACCAACAGACACCATTTTTATAAATGAAATTGAAGGGTACATAGATCGGTATTAATTGAAGACATTATAGGTATAAATGGACTCAATATGTGTCCTCGTTTAATGCTATTAAACAATGCTAGAACAGTGCGATCAGAGTAATCACAAAAATAGTAAAGAAATTATCCTTGCAAATTGAAATAACTTATAATTCGTTAAAGATATACTTTACTGTAATAAAAAAATGCCATCTAATTGTGTATTTATATGTATAACCACTTGAGATAATGGCATGTAATGATTTAATTAAATTATTTGTTTTTCTTTGCTAATTCGACTATACAGAGTGACAAATAATTTTTCATGCCAATAATATTTAAGAATTATTTTGGTTAACAGCAAAAAAAAGTCGAGCGGCTATAAATCTAACAATACAAGCTCAAAAATGATAATTTTGTTTTGTTTTAAATGATGATCAAAAAATTAGAAAACTTAATCCAGGTTAATGAAGAAATGACTCATCGTTGCAAAAGTTTCTGATAATGTGGAAATCTAGATTAATTCACACCCGAGCCATGTTTTTCGGATATTTTTGGCATGAGTTTTTTGAATCAAAAAAAATTGTTCTGAAACTGGCATTGAATTTTAAGTTTAACATATGGCTTCGAAACGAAAGCTCATTGGTTCAACGAAAGAATCTGGAATGACAGCCAACAATTTGCCGTAGTCTAGTAGGTAGTGTGTTAGACCTAAAGCATTGGTTTAAACCTTATCTCAAAACAGAACGAAATACAAAGAAAAATTTTCTTCAGTGACTTGGCTTAGTAGGTGTGTGGCAGTGGTTCAAACCCCAGCTCAGAACAAAACGAATTATCAAAACGAATAATCAAATTTCTGGCAAAAACTCTGAGATTAAATGAAATTGCCATGAACATTTTCTTTAAAATCTGTCATTCGGTATCGACTTTAAACTGTAGGTCCTACCACTCATAAAATGAACACACACAATATGCGTAGTGTGATAAGCTAGGTTGTAATTCTAACTAAAGGGTTGTAATGACCAATTAAGTAAGTAAGTAAGTTGGGAGAACATTGCCACAAGTGTACTTATACACAGGTTTTTAACACATCTTTCTTCTGAGACGTGTCAGATAAAGTCAGGGGATAAACTAATACCGTAAAATGGAAGGAAATCTGTATATTTTTTTAATTAAATAATTAAATCATAAATACTTAATTGAATATTTTTTTTCTTTCTTCATTTAAATATACTTCGCACTTAAGAATCTGGTAAAACGTAATAAATATTGAAAATGATTAAAAAAAGAAAAGAAAAAATAACATCAATTACCTTCACACCCTTTTTTTTGTTTTGTAAAGAAAAAAAAATTGTAATTTTCATTACAATTATTCACTTGCATTCACGTGTAATGGAATGTCAACACTGATAATGTATGTAAAAAGATAAAGAAGCCAATCAACCCACCGCTCAGCTCATTACATTCCTCTGAATTAAGCCCTTGAACTTGAGACGAAAAAAAAAAGTTTTTCAAAATTTTTTTATAATACAACAACATTTTCTATTCTGTTTAAACAATAATTTTATTTTTTTTTTTTTCATATGAATTTTGATTCTGAATTTTTTTTGGTTTCGTTTTGTTTTGTTTTGTTTTGTTGTATTACAATTCAAGTGAATTTTAATTAATAAGCAAATCAATAAATTAATTAAATGCTCTACTATAAAATGAATTAAATTTTTTTATTATAAGATTTTTAATTCAATGATTTTAATTCATTTGCTTTTCATAACGTTTTATTACGTTTGCATTTGTATTTGTGTGTTCATGCCCTGTACGAGTGTTTCATGTTTTGAACATCTGACAGCAAGCAGTAGCAATCGGGTATAGGTGTCACCAATTAAAATAGTTTTTTTTTACTGATTACAATGACAACTGATATAAACACATACAAGCAAACATTCGTTCTCCACACACACACACACACTTAAAAGTATGTATATTTCTTGTAAAATTTTTTCTGTAATCTCTGCTGTTTGTTTAATTCGTATTTTTCGTTTCTGATAATTTTCAATTTTTAATTAGAAACGCAATATTTTTTTTACAATTTTTTTTTTATAATCTCAAGTCGAAAATGAAGTACTAATAGGGAGGGAGAGAGAGAGAGAGAGAGAGAGAGAGATATTATTGAATTAAATTTGGCATTGAAGCAGTTGTAAAAACGAGTTCGCTTAATTAAAAAAAAAAAACGAAAAAAAAACGCTTTCTAATCTGTTTGCAAAGTCATTTCTCTGAATTTTGTTCTTCAAGAGAAATTTTTAAAGAAAATTTAAATTTTCCTTTAAAAAAAGAATTCTCTGTTCAAGGGGAAAATCCAAAATCTTTTGATGTCCCTTAATTTCACTTACAAATGATTCATGAAGCTATTGTACATGGAATAATATTTTCAAAAATTTTTTAAATTTTTATTTACAAAGGCACTTTGCGTAGATGGCACCTGGGGATACTAGTCATTGTCGCGAATCAGGATGAACATTCGACATGACGATAGTGCAGCTTTATATGTACAATTGTCCACGAACGAACGTATACTACAAGAGGACGAGTACTACATAATTTACGTGATATTTTCTGTATTTCGCAAGAATCTTTATTGCGGCAATGAATCAAAAGAATTGGATACCCTTCCGTGCTTACTTACTTACTTACTTAAGTGGTCATTTCAAACCTTTAGCCAGGATTACAATCTTACATTTTAAAGTTAATTCCGAACAACAGATTTTTGAGAAACTTTTCATGGCAATTTTGTTTCGCTCTCAAAAAGACTTTTTGCATGTAGACCATCGAAGAAATATTTTATTTTTGTATGTCCAAGATATCTGAGCTGGGGTTTTGAAACACAGCCTCACGTTTAATAAGCCAACACACTATCTACTAGACTACAGCGACTACAATCATCGAGCAATCTCAAAATAGACTTCGAGTCATGGACCTTTACATCAGAGTTCTATTCCATTACAGAATGGATACATGGTAGGGAGAGTGGACAGAGTGAAGTATGTTTTTCGATATATAGGTTCTAGCATCACTCGCAGTTACGAATGCTCTATTATTAATGACACATTAAAATTGTTTGGTCAAAGTACGAAGAATACCAATTGATTGTCTTAGTTACCCTATTAACGAATGGATTAGTGCTTGAAGTCGCCATAGTCTAGTGGGTAGTGTGTTGGCTTATTAGGCGAAAGGCCAGGGTTCGAATCCCCGGTCAGACATCAAAAACAAATATAAAAAAATATTTCTTCGGCGGCTTCTTCTCAGCAGATTTCTGGCAAAAACTCTGAGAGTAAATAAAATTGCCATGAAAGCTTCTCAAAATCTGTCGTTCGGAGTCGACTTTAAACTGTAGGTCACCACTCACGTATAAAATTAACACACACAACATAAGTGGTGTGAGAACTAGGCCGTAATCCTGACTGAAGGGTTGTAATGGCCAATTATGTATGTATGTATGTATGTTAGTGCTTAAAAGTACTATGTTGAGGCAATCCTTTTTGTGATCGGCCTGTAAGCATGCTACCACGTTTTTTATTCTTTGGCATTCCTTCTTTATTCTTTTAAGGAACAAAGTGTTGTCACAAATCATCTGCGTTCGGGCTATCTTTCTTCTTTTTTCTTTATTTCGTTTCAGCTTTATTATTCAAACCTTTCTAGTTAAGCAGGTTATTGGTCTTTAGTAGCAGGTGCATCTGCAGTCGGCTAGGAACAACGTGATCTTTGTACCTGATCTTTTGCTGAAGAGTTTTACTCTTTCTAAAGTGATTATGCTGCCAAACATTGCTACGATGGTCGTCATTGAAGTTATTTCCTTTAGAGGGGACCCTCTAGGGGAATATCCTGTGTTATCTCTGTTAGTTTTACTATTATTTAATGATCAAAGTTCTATCAGTTTGAATCAGGATTATTCTGATGCTCGTAAAAGCAAATATTTCGTCTAAAGATGATGCTAAAGAGCATTAAAAATGATCAAATTTTTATTCAAATGCTAAACTATTCCGATTATTTTTTTTTTTGAATGCTGTAGTGTAAATGTTCTTGCCGATAACAATTCCCCGTTTTATAAGAGCGGAGATTTGGAAAAATTTAGAAGATAAAAAACAAAGTACCAGAGTGAGAGTCTTCCCCCAATTAAGTATTCATTATCTCGTTGATAATGCCATCGAGGGCAAAATAAACAAATCAATGACTTGACATTTTTTAAGTAAACAATTTAGTTCCTACTTGAATTCTTTTTTTTGTTTTTGTTTTATTTGGTTGATAATCGCTTAAAATATTTATAATTTTTATTGTTATTGGACTTTTAAATATGATTTCAAATGAAAATAAATCATAAATTTCAACAAAAACGTAGACAATTAATAGACCACACCGTAAACAATGTTATCTCTGAATGGAATGGATTCTAAAATAATTTAAAAATTTCCTACAATTTTAGGATGTTACTCTGGGTTTCTTGTACTGTTGAAAAACGCAACAAAAAAATTATTTCTTTTTATGATTCTTATAGAAAATAAGGCACTTAGCAACAAAGTTTTAAAAATTTTGTATTTATTTTTAAAGTATTTTTATTTTACATTGTTTTTATTTGTTCATTTCATAAAAAAAAGGAACTAAACAAGTGAGATAATTAAAGACAGACAATCTTGACATATGATACACGCTAAATACAATTATTTTGAAAGTGACTTAAAAAAAGCTCTTCAATTATTATTCTAATTCTGTTTTAGAACACAATGCTGAATACGAATTATTTTAGACGCTTTACCAGTAACCAACTTTAAAATGAAACTCATGAGCTCTATTTTTTAAGAAAATCAAATTCACGGAAGACCCCCATTGTAGTTTATTAACTCATCAAGAACGGCAATATCATTACAGCATCTGTAGCTATGGCTTTTGATGTTTCAAGTATCGCAAGAAGCATGCAAATACCTCGGTTTTTTACGATGATTCAAGCGATACTTCACCCTGTCTGATCTTCTTGCTATTTACGCCACTTCGATCGATGATCGATCTGAAAATGGCATACAACTGTCATATACGGTTGGATGTACCCTGAAGTCTATTACGATACTTCTCGACCATGCATAGAAGCAGCCAAAGGTGCTTATTAATGACAGCAAACCAAACCCTATTATTTCCTTATAGCACTGTCACAAATTGGATTTTGTTTCGCTATTTTATCCATACTTCAAGGAAATTTTTTCGAGAAAAATCGACGGACTTGTTCTCGAAAATCATTTGTTTTGCAATATAATAAATGTCTGTCATTTAGAGCACACTGTTGTGTGATCGATAGACCTATGATCTTTCGAAGCACTGCACAGAAAATTTATTCTTTAGCCGCACTCTACAAATGTGGAAATCTCTTCCTGTTGAAGTCTTCCCTGATATACATGATATGATTGGCCATTACAACTCTTCAGTCAGGATTACGGCCTAGCTTCTCACACCACTTATGTTGTGTGTGTTAATCTTCATACATGGTGTGGCGGACCTACAGTTTATATGTCGACTCCGACTACAGATTTTTTGAGAAACTTTTAATGGCAGTTTTATTACTCTCAAGTTTTTGCCAGAAATCTGCTGACGAGGAAGTCGCCGAAGAATATTTTTTCATATTTCGTTTTTGACGTCTGACCGGGGATTCGAACCCTGGCCTTTCGTCTAATAAGCCAACACACTACCTACTAGACTACGACGACTTCATCAGTCTTCCCTGACACTTATAAAAAAATTTAAATTCAATATCCATAAACACGGTACTACTATCTATAAAACAAAACTATCCGCTCTCTGAATTGAACTTTAATAAGAAAAATGAAGTAGTGCAGCATAACCAGCATAACCACACAAATAACCAAAATGTTCTGCATTCGTACAATATTCAACTGACCTAGGAACTGAAGTTAAAGGACCATAGACCACGACAGCAGTTGGTAATTGCTGAGGCCTATTTTGCACGAATAAGTACGTAAACAAAAATTGTCAAATTTGTAACGATACCAAGCTATATGAGATTCGAAAGCCTCCAACGCATTTTGAAAAACTCCCTGTGTGTTGTACAGTTCGAGTTGGTGGCGTTATCTGTCAATATTTCTTTGAGAACAATGGTGGCCAGACTATCACTGTCAACGGCGAGCAATATAGATTCATGATTGTCAACTTTATTTGCCTTTAATGCGATTATCTTGGCACCAACTACATACATGTGGTTTTAATAGTCCACACAACATTTTTTTCTCATTTACTGACGATATTGACATTTTATTGGTAGACTCACTGTTTGCTGAAAGCTTTCAAGAACATTTCAAGTGCTCTGATAAATTTATTATTCCATCACTGTGCTGCATGTGGTGGCTACAAACAACAGCACAAACTAATGGTACACACTACTTCCATAGTTGAAAGTGTAGGGTGTGTAATTATTAACTATCACAGTCATTAGTGAAAGAAAAAGGTCTGTCCATACCCATAAGAAACTCTGTTTTTCATTTTACCCAGCATATGGCCATAGTCACTGGGCTTGTAATAATTCGAATATAATTTATAATTGTATTGTAAGCTAATAAATAAACAAATAAATAAATAAAACCATAAAATTTAAAATATTATTTTGTTATTATTAATTTGCTTAATCATTATTGTTTGTTTGTTTGTTTTTATTTATTTTCAAATTTATTTTTATTTATCAGTCGATAAAAACACGCTTGTAAATATTTTTTTGTTTTTGTTTTTCGTTTTAAACTAAATACGTGCTTATTATTTACAATGCTGACGGTTTTTCTTTTTATTAGATTGTGAATTAGTAACAACAAATGATAAGAATAATTTACAAAATTTTTTATTATTGTTTTCATTTTGTGACTGTTTTGTTTTTCTTTTAATATCCCCAAATAGTAGTGTCTAGCGATTTTGGAATCAGCTGCTATGTGTGTGATATTTTCAAAGGTTGTTTACTTCAAATTCAAGTACCCTATAAGTAAACTATGGTATACTTAGTGGAATGTAAGATATATCGCACCCATTGCAAGATATTATTACAAATTATATTCTAATTATTACGGGTAAAAAGATAAAGCGCATATACTCGATGTAGTGTAAAACACCAAAGTCTCTGGTGGAAATCGAACCCACTGCCTTCAAGGCGATCATTTCAACTGACAATGTTAAGACCATAGAAAATATACGCATTTAAATTTAAAACAATTCATTACGTCATCTTTTGTTTATTCATTAAGGAAATGCACTGTGTACGGGATTTTGATCTCAGATTTACGTCAGTCTTTTGGCGACGACCAAAAGTCACTTTTGAAAAAATAATTGAAACACAAAAAGTGTAATGATTATCAGTAAAATATTTGAAATTTTCATTTTTCCACGTCATACTGCACTAAATAACAAACGTTATTTGCAATTTACTGTTTCGTAAACTGATGTAATTGAAAAATTAAAAAAAAAATATTTTCAACAGAATTCTGTAATAATCACTGGCTAAGTGAGGTGCGAATTGGTGTGAACCAGATTAGAAAAATGTGAAGAATTTCATTTCATTCGCATTAATTATTTAAAAAGAAGGTCATGTACTAAGGGATTAAGGGAAAGAGTTTCAAAAAGATGAGTTTAGAATTGATTTGTATGTAGATGATCTACTTCGTAATACTTTGGAGTGGTGTAAACTATAAGAAAATAGTTGACTTAACACCTATTTCGTTTAAACATTTCTTACTAACTTATGAGTTATATTCAGGGCTTCCCACACTAGTATTATTGAAGCTTCTAGTAGTAGATAGTACTTTAGAAAAAATATAAGAACTTACCTTAAACATATACAGCAGATGATGTGACTTCAGCTGTCTGGGTTCAAATCCTGTCATTGATGAATCAATAAGTAACGATTTTCGTATGTAAATTTTTGCCATATGTCTCCTTGAAGATAATTAAGTTGTTTAAGCGCATATTCCTTTGTATTGCTCGGCGTTATTCCAAACTAAACAATTAAAAAAAGATATTAGAGAGCTCTGTAAAATCGGGCGAGTATGAGGTTTCTTGACTTACTAAATATAAAATAAAAATTTCTACAACAAAGACAATCGCCATGTAAAAGTGAACGTTGAATATGTCCCACTGGGTAAGATACTGTACAGACGTTAATAAATTGTTCAGCTTCTTTCTATAAAAGCGATAGGGCTGCTCGATATTTTTCATCTTATTCTGGACATGTATTGCCTTTATAATTAGAATATGATAAGAATACAAGTCTATTCAGCAAAGGTTTCATTAGAGTCTCATGCTCTTGCTACTAATGTTATATTCTTCAGTTCTCCACCATACTCAAATTGGAATTTCTAAAGCCAACAGCAGCATCTGCCAAATTTCCATTTTGTAAAGGAATCTAGAAGATTTGGTAAGTTCACGGCATAATGTCCAAATAGAGGCAAGTATCAAGAAAGCCAAAGACATGATAATAAACAACGTTAGCCACAAGGACATAATGCTACAAGGCCCACAAAACGATGCGATAGCTTATGTTATTTAAGGGGTATTATCTGCAGATATTCATATTAAGGATATCCTTGCACAATATTATTTAACGCATAGATCTGGAACATAGTCATTGCTAAACCATAATAAAGGAAATTCATGTAGAAAATGAACGTAGAAAATAAGCGAAACTATGCGGAGAAATTCCCATATTTCTACAAGGCTTTTAATGGAGTGGAATCTTCAAGGTTTTACAAACCAAAGGAGACAAAAGAATATCTGGAGATGAACCATATTCTACAAGCAAGGACAGTAGCAAAACGTGTATTATCAAGAAGACATAAGCTTCTACAAGCGCTACATAATAAAACATCTGAGACTAAAGTAGCAGCATCAGATCGTGTATCATCGAAATGCAGCATGGAACTTAAGGAGGAAAATGAAAAAAAGTATACTTTTCTAGCGAGGTTATTATTACTTACTTAATTGGTCATTGTTACCCCTTAGTCAGGATTACGACCTAACTTCTTACACCACCCATGTTGTGTGTGTGTTAAATTTATTCATGAGTGACTCAACCCATTGCTTAAAGTCGGATATGAACGACAGATTTTTGAGAAACTTTTCATGGCCATTTTCTATTTACTCTTAGAGTTTTTGCCAGAATTTTGCTGCCGAAAAAATACCGTGAGTTTGAACCGTGTCCCCATGTTCCATAAGCCACTACCTAGACTAGGCCACCATAGACTATGGGCAAGAGAGGAAATAAAAAAAAAACTTTTCAAGCAAGGCTAGCGGACTGACTTTTATTGTTCGTAAATAGTAAGCAGCTAGTAGGAGTAAAGACGACCATGAAGCATGTTAAATGGAGATGCTTTGTGGAAACACAGAGGGTGAGAAATATTGTCATCCCAAGTAAACTAACTTTAGTATCAGACTGTAAAGCCTGATATTTGATTTTTATTTTAACCAAAAAACTCGAACTTAAAAGATTCTGTGGTAGAAGAGTGAGTCAACATTATTATACGATATTAAAATATTGCAGCAGTTTATTTTTCGTTTATCTCTGATGCATAATTTTTAAATTTATTTCAAATAATAAATTTTGTATTGAGGCAGGTTCCAAATTATACCACAGACTGTATAATTTATAAACGCAATTGTATTGAAAAAGTTGGGTTATGAAACTTATTTTAATTACGCATAATTCTTGTAATACAAAATGGATTCCAATCATGACACTGAAGGTGAACCGAAGAAAATCCATTAGTTTTTTACAAAATAAAAAAAATTAAAAAGAAAAAATTATAAACAAATGAAACAAAAATCAGTTTAAACTTGTTAAAACCAAAAAAAAAAAAACTGAAAAACCAAAACAAAAATAAAAAAAAAAATAAAAAATTTATTAAATAATCTGATAAGAACTGAAAATACATTAGACATATACGTACATATATGAATACATATGTATAGGTATAGGGTATTGTAGTTCATATACAAATATATAGAGACAGGGACTTACGACGAAGTTTTCCAAAGTACAATAAAAACAAAGTGTTACTGTATGGCATGCATAGGGGTGTATTGTACGTATTGTTTAATACAAACAAAACGATCGTATTAAATGATAATAATTTTGTAAAGAAGAAAAAAATTAAAAAAAACAAAGATTTTAAATATTTACTACGAATAGAAAAAGAAAAAGATTAAATTAAAGAATAAAACAATAACAGAACAGAACTGAACTGAACAAAAACGCAACACAACAGAACAGAATAATATTGAAAATAATGCTCGTATAAATGGAAATGTTTCTTTCGAAAAGGCAACAGAATTAACTCAACTGTAACGTGAATTAGAACGATTCTTTTAAAGGAAAAAAAAAGTGTTTTTTTTTGTTATTAAAAAATAAAATTTAAATAAAAAGTCAAGATGCCAGCCAGCAATATCAACTCTTTGGTGGGTGCCACTACACGCTATATTGCAGGACGCCATGCCATGCAGACCTCCTATTGGCGTACTGCCCCGGGTAATACCGGCAGAATGGTGAAATATAATAAAACCTGTGAATTTGATCGTAAACAGCAAATGCCCATCGAATTGAAAAAGCAACTTTACAATCAAAATTTCCAAAAGCAAACACATCATGATTGTTAAACTTCCATGGATTTAAAAAAAAAGTTTAAAAACAAAAATATTTTAACTCAAAATGATGTGTGATATAATTTTTTTTTATATTAAAAACATTTAGTAATTTAAGTAATTTAGTTTAAAAGAAAAAACAAATTTTTTTATTTAAAAAAAACAGAAAAAATACAGTGAAAATATCTACAAAATTCTAAACACCAAAAAAAAACAAAAAAAAAAGTAAAAGTTCCTACAAATTGTTACAAGCAGAGTCTAGTAGAAATCATGGACCTTTTGTGGTTCAGTGTAACACACTTTGAAAGTTCTTTCTGCCTGGACTTTGACTTACATTGGCAGAAAGCATTCGAATCACGTTAGTAGTACATGAGTTTTACGTCAGCTTTTTTTTATATTTTTTATTTTTTATTTTATTTTTTTTTTCATAATGAACAAAACACTTTTTTTAAATAATAATTTTATACAAAACAAAAACAAAAAACCATAATGTGCTAAATAGTTGATAAGCTGAATTTATAATAAAGTATTCAATTATATTTAATAATAATAATAATAATAAAAAACTTATAAAATATATTAAAAAAATAAACATTTTATTTCAATTGAAAATACATAGTAAAAGAAAAAAATTACAAACAAACAGATATCAATGTATTACATGGTAATGTCAGAAGGGTCAATAACAACATACCGATTATTTTTCTATGATTAGATTTTCTAATAAAACCCCACGATTTTTTATTATGTTCATATTTTTACATAGTTTAGCATCTGTTGCAGTAATTATGGCTCTAACTATCGAACAACAGGAGATAAATTACCATTTGATTTATACTCTAACCCTATATCAAGGACCTGTCCGCAACCAGACTTCCAAGCAGTTGGCCCCACAATACATGAGACGATTGATTCTTTGGCACACAGAGTTTATTGACAGAACCTACCTTCACACAGATAGTTTAATAGAATTCGCAACTTCACAAAGCTATTAAGATGGCTAGGAAATGCCACCAAGGCGTTAGAATAATATGACGAAATAAGCATTACAAAGAGACCTTAGAAGACCAAAGTTAGGTACAAACTTCATGTATGAATTTAATTGAAATGTTTTTACAAGAGGAATGTCTTGGTCGTTACGTTCAATGTCCCTGTTATCCGGGATTTCGCCGATGGTATCACCATCTGTCTACAGGCGTCAGGAATCTTTCATTCTCTAAAGATCTAATGACTGCATATACGTACATGTATGTAAATGAACTTGTATATGTATACATACATAATTGGTCACACAACAACCCTTCAGTCTAGAATTCAATCGTGCATCTCACACCACCTATGTTGCTTGTGTTAATTTTATACATGACCATGCGGGACCTACACTTTAAACTCTACTCCGAACAGATTGTTTATCTCAGAGTTTTTGCCAAATATAAGCTGAGAGGCAATCGCCAAAGAAATATTTCTTCATACTTTGTTTTGCTGGAGTTTGAACCATGGCCTCATTTCTAATAAGTTAACATACTAACTACTTGACTATGACAACTGTATGCTTGTATTACTACACGATATACTCTGATACCGGATTTTACAGCTGCAATCTTTATAGCCATTATTTCAGTCTGAAGAGTACTGCAAATTTGTCGCGTTATATGGATCCTAACAGTGAATATTTGGATAAGCATTTCACCAGACCGATTGCTTCCATAATTGCAGTATTTTTGGTCAGTAAAATGTAAAGATTAATACGCGATTGAAGGCAATATTTTAAAGAGGTTCTGTAAACACTAGTGACACCTAAATATGTAGAGTCTGCACACTTTCCAGCTCAGTGACAACTGAGAGAACCACTAGCACTAGCATTTGTGGTTTAAGTCACTTATTCGTAGCGTACATAGATTTGATAAAATGAAAAGCAATATGGTATTGAGTAAAACGCCCACCTAGATACTTGCCTTTTACAGTAGGTAGCACGGATTTATTATTCAATCTGGGCATTCTATAAGATCGAGTGGAGAGCACAAACTAGGCTTCGTCACAATGAACCACTAGGTTGTGCATTCAAACAAGCATTTGTGCTTTAAGTCACCTATTCGTAGCGTACATAGATTTGATGAAATGAAAAGCAATATGGTATTGAGTAAAATACCCACCTAGATACTTGCCTCTCACAGTAGGTAGCACAGACTGATTATTCAATCTAGGCATTCAAAAAGATCGAATGGAGAGCACAAACTAGGCTTTGTCACAATGAACCACGAGACCAGAACACAAATGACACACTAAATTATAGATGGACTTTGTCTAGTGTCTAGTATAGATGTGACTTTGATTGGGCATCTACTGTCTTTAACTTATTGAAAACTCAATGTATTTTTTTTATATTTTTACGCTCATATTTATTACATATACATTTATTTTTATATATATATTATAAGTAGAGTTTAGTATATAATATATTGGTATATATATAGTATATATACTTTTTTCTTGTTGTTTGTGGTTTTTGTTGTATTTTTTGTTATTCTTTTTTTATTATGATTTTATATTTAATATATAATATCTTATAATATTTTTTTTTATATTTTTATTAGTTTTTATTTAATTATTTATTTATTTTTAATATATCGGTGAATTTTATTTTCTTTTATTTTTAAGTTTTTTTTTTTTTATTTTTTTTTTTTTTTAATTTTATATCCTCATAAGTGATGGGTAATTTGCTAAATAATTTTGTTTGTCTAAATTTAATATTTCTTTTCTATAATTATTATTATTATTTATTTTTTTTACTTATTACAGCCTTTATAATTACTTAATATTTAAAATAATTATTTGTGTTTTTTTTTGTAATTATTTTTTATTTTTAATTTTTTTTTGTGTAATATATTTTTAACTATTTTTTATTTATTTTTTCATTCTTCAATTATTTATTATAATTTTTATTTTTCTTCATTTTTATATATCATTGTACTACATATCTTTGCATTTCGTTTACAAAAAAAAAAGGAAATTCTTTTGATCTCTTTCTTTTTTTTTTTTCAATTTCTTTTAATATTTTTTTTTATTATTTTTCATTAATTTTCTGTATTGTAGATTGACCTTAATTGTAATACTTGGGGGATTTGACATTTAAAATTTCAGTTTTTTTTTTCTTTCTTGAATATTATTTTAAAATATGCATTGTTTTTTGTCTTTCTAATTGATAATTATTATTTTTTTATTTTAATTTTTTTTTCTAATTATTTTTTCTTATTTATTTATTAGGTTTATTACCTTTTCATATTTTATTATATTATTATTATTTTAAAATTATTTCATGTATTTAATGACAGACTGGTTTCATTATATGCTTCTCTTATTATTTAATGATTCAATTCTTATGCCTTCAATATGGTATATTTGAGTATTTATTTTTCTTTCTGTTTTTGTTTTTGTTTTTATTCTTATTGTTCTCAAAGTTTTAGTTACTTTTAAAAAATTTAAAATAAAGAATACATAGATCAGTTATTTATATCGAATGCCAAATTTAAAACCATTTTATTAAGCTTTACAATAACGGTCATTAAAACTCTTTAGACAGGCTTCCATAAGTGGCAATCCCTACAGTTTAATGTCGAATCCGAGAAATATATTCATGGCATCTTGCTGCTCTCACATAGAGGTTTTTGCCAAAACGAATATTTTCATTTTTCATATCCGAGCTGAGTTTTGAACTCATAGTTCTTATCTAGTAAGCCTACACACTTCCCTCTTAATTATGGCAACCTCAACATATGGTTCGTAAATATATAATAATCGAAAATAGTCAATCACGTTAAAATTGTCTAAATATCAGAAAAGTACTTTTTTCCAGTACCAAAGCAAAAATTGAAAGAAAGCGCTGTCGATACCTTATTTCAATATAAAAAAAGTGCTTTAAAAAAATGGGACTGCGTTCACTTGTGGCGCCACAACAGGCCGCTATGCGTATTCAAGTGAACTTTTGTATCAAAGCTACCACTCCAACCTAATCTAACCAAAGAAAATGTTTTATAGATATCGATACATATGTGGTATCGCTTTCACGCTATGGGTGGATGGAATTATATCAATTACATCAAATTGCATCACTCTAATGCCAGATCGATTTTCTTGATAGAACGGATCCATCGCATAGATACCTTTGGGGACCACAGTTACTAAATGGAGAGGGAACAAGACTGGGCCTCTATATAGAAGAACCAAAAACTTTGCCTCCGGCTATCGCACCATAATGAAGTTTTTCAAGGGATTACTTTACATACATACATAATTGGCCATTACAACCCTTTAGTCGGGATTACGGCCTAGCTTCTCACACCACTTATGTTGTGTGTGTTAAGATTATACATGAGTGGCGGAACCTACAGTTTAAAGTCGACTCCGAACGACAGTTTTTGAGAAACTTTTCATGGCAATTTTTATTTACACTCAGAGTTTTTGCCAGAAATCTGCTGAGAGGAAGCCGCCGAAGAAATATATTTTTCAATTTCGTTTTTTGATGTCTGACCGGGGATACGAACCCTTTATACATGAGTGGCGGAACCTACAGTTTAAAGTCGACTCCGAACGACAGTTTTTGAGAAACTTTTCATGGCAATTTTTATTTACACTCAGAGTTTTTGCCAGAAATCTGCTGAGAGGAAGCCGCCGAAGAAATATATTTTTCAATTTCGTTTTTTGATGTCTGACCGGGGATACGAACCCTGGCCTTTCGTCTAATAAGCCAACACACCTACCTACTAGACTACGGCGACTTCAGATCAGTACTTCAGATCAGGGAATTTATGATCTGTGCTAGTCATAATTTTTAATAAACTTAACATATAGAAATTTAAATTCCACTGATAGTCTAATGACAATTAGACCTTTAACATCCAGGAATACGGGATCAAAGGGCGATCTGAAATGTAAAAATACATTCCAAATATAGAACCATACGCATTATATGTGTACCTACCTAGTCATCAAAGGATTTGCTTGAAAAGTAGGAATCAAATGTTCTGTCTAATAGAAACAGAGTTTTACTTATCATTAGCTTGGATAGCAGAATGCTTTTTAGTGCATTGAGGTCTAAGCTGAGAAAGTGGGCGACAACTGTGGAACAATGGAACAGTAGGAAGAGATGCTCATGGGCGATGCCGATGAGGGAAAAACCATGACTATATTAAGACTTAATAAAAACGATTTGAGTACACTAATGAGCATACACTCGGGACAGTCCACCTTACATATACAGCATAGTAACGAGGTGGAAATTGATGAATGCAGGGGCACTTTTTATGCCTTTTCCCAACATTCGTAAGCTTTATAGGTACCACAGCACTTATTTTAAATTTATAAGCTTGACTCTCTTGGTTTTAATGAACAAAATTAAGAGTCGTAAATATTAATTAAAAAAAGTTTTAATAAATATGCACCTCTTTCAAACTGATCTATTGTATTTGCAAACAGTGTTAGTTATTCTCTTAACATTTCAATTTGATAAATTCCTTTGAAATTCATTAAAATCTTTGAAATTTTATTTATTTTTTCTGCTTCATTTTGGTAATTCCATAATGCGGTTGTTTTATTAATTAATGTTTGTTTAAATTATTTATTATGCCATGTTTATCTCAAAAGAGAGAAAAAATATATTTTTTATATTTTATTATTAATTTTATTTATTTATTTATGTTTTTTAAGTTATTTTTTTTTAATATTTTTTTGTATAAGTTTAGTTGGAATATTTTATAATTAAATTGATGGAATTTTTGATTTAATTTTTTTTTTAAATTTATTTTCTCAAATTTTATGTGTTAATGACAAAATGTGTTTATTTTTTATTATGTTTTGTTTAATTTTATTTTCATTTAATTATTTTTAATAATTTCGTAGTTTTAGAACACAGTAGAGATCAGCATATTTTTTTATTATTATTTATAACGATTTATTTAAAATCACTTGCTCTTTCACTTTGTATTTTTGTATCAATTTTATTTATTTTTATTATTTATTATTATTTTTCTTTAATTTTCATAATTAATATTAAAAGTAATAAAACAAGTTAATGTTTTTGTTTTTTTTTTTTCTTAAGAATTGTTTCAATTTAAATAACAAACTAAATTTTGATTTGAAATTTCATGACAATAACAGTGTCTAGGCTAAGTTTTAAATAATTTTTTTTAAATAAATAATAAAATATTGTATTTTTTCTTTTTATTTTCAATTTTATTTTCTTTAAATTGGAAGATTTAGATTTTCTTTCATTTTTAAGTTCTACTAATAAAAATATTTTTGCTATCTTTTGTCATTATAGTGTATAGAGTAGTAGTAAATATAATAGATCAGAAGCTACGGATTTAAATTGGTTTGGAGTTTAGCTAAGATTTCTATCAATTTAAAGAGTCTAGTAATAAGTATTTTCTTTTTTTTTTTTTTAGCTAATATGATAAATGGAGAGAGAGAGATAGAGGAGGATATTTGGAGAGTTATCATTTTTTTTTTTGTTAAGATTAATATCATAATGTGTATGTATAAATGTAAGTCCGGATATATCATTTTTTTTTTAGATCATTGCAGTATATGTATATGGTATAGCATAAAAATATTATGAAATTATATAAAAATATTCGGTACTATTTGAAATGGTTAGCTAGGTAAATATATAGGCTAGGAATTTAATAAATATTCCTTATGAATTACTTTCAATTGACAGCCACGCCTACATTCTAAATATTGTGCTTAGAAAAAAGATTTAATAAATAATAAGGGTTCACACAGATACGCTAGTGTAGCTTAATCGCCTTGGAGTTTGCTTTAAATATTTGATAGCATAACAACTCTTAAGTGAAATAGAAAATTATGCACAATTTAAATTAATTTTTATAATTTAATTTGTTTTATAAACACTAGGATTGTTGAAGTGCAGAAAGCTGCCAATTTATAATTGGAAATAAGCAGGGGATTCAGATTTCTGTTTAAATTATCATGACTTAACAGTTTAGATGATAATTAGAGCTCGCAAAAAAACACCGGCTGCATAGAAGGCAAGACAACATCGAAGAGACCTAAGAAACTTTCAACATATAAGGTTAAAAGAATTGTCAAAGAGATGAGAGAGATTTGATTTTGTAAACCTCGTCTTGAATTGAACCCGAAAACAAACTCTATCTCCGGCATGTTTTCATAAAGCAGTTTTTCAAGTGGAGCTATGTACGATCAGGGTATATAATATCTGTACCGGTGATAATTTGGAAAACTTAACAGAAGGTATTTAAATTTATTCCCTAATAGTCAAATGACAATTAGCGCAATATCATCTAGTAATAGGGAATCAAAAACCGTCTAGGAATGTGAACATGCGATTAACAAATGATCCGGCCAATGCCCAATATAGATTATAGGAAAAATGTTTTATTTACTGATGGACATAAATCATACATTTGTAGCACTGACGTGGCAGCTTCTTTTATAAAAAAGAAAAAAAAAACTACTCCCGACTGAGTCTAATATAAAGTATTACCGAAATATTTTCACATAATCTGGTTTAAGTATAAATTTAAAAGTCTTGGGCAATAAAATAGCCTGGCAAATAATTTTATATGTAATTTAGAAGATACTAGAGCTTAAACAGTTTGAGAACAATTTTTTTTTTTCTAAACAAAATAATTTAAGAGGCACTCAGTGCTTTCTATACTTTAATCTTTTAACAGTCAATGTCGAGTATACTCGTCAGAGCGAAACTAATTTTCTTTTTTGCATAATGACGAGTATACTCGTCTTAAACACAAAGTGTCGCATTAGTGTTATTCTTCAACGAATCTACTAGAATTTTTTATAGCGAAAGGTCAAATAAAGATCTTTTAAAAAACATACATTTTTGAAAATTCGTTAGTTTAGCAAGTTTATTTATTTTTAACGAATAGCTTGTTTTTATGAATGAATTAATTAATGAAAAAATATTTGTCTTTTGTGTCATAATTGCCGGTAGAAATATTTTACGTTGTTTATGTCGAGTATACTCATTTTTGTTGGAAAATAATAAAGCAAAGAAGTTTTATTTTTTAAATCTAGGGAGTTAAAGGGTTAAAGATTTCAAAGATTTTATTTTCTGATAAATAACCAAAATGCATATCTTCAAGTTATTGGAATCAATGCCAACAGAGTTTGAAAACGGGATTTTGTGTATTACTTGGGCACCTTTAAGCACTTCTTTGTTACCGAGTGAAGATCTTGGAAAATATGTCACTGTGTAACTCTATATTATGGAATCTTAATATTGGAATTATTAACTCTAAAAAATTCACAAAAAGATAAAATTATTTTAAGCTCTAGTTTAAAAGTGAATTTAAACGTACAATAAAAGCCTCGCAATAAATATAATAGAATAAAATTAATAATTTTAACAAAATTATTCATATTTTTAACAAGATTTTTTTTTTGTAAAGATACTTTCAATTCTTTAAAAATTGTTGTTGTTTTATTTTTTAATTTTTTTAATTTGTGTTCCCCCTTTTAACATTGTATATCATAATTAATGCTTTAATTCTTCTTCTTCTTCTTCTGTGTTAATTATTTTTTATTTAACACTTAAGTTTTATTTGTAAAAATCCTTAACGAAAAATTTCTCAAAAATTTTTAATAAAAAAAGGAAAAAAGTTCTATTTAAAAAAATACTTTTAAGAAATTATTATTATTATTATTTTTGTTTTTGCTTTTGTTTTTGTTTTGGTTTTTTATAATAATAAATTTATAAAAAAGAAAAACCATATCTAATAATAATAAAAAATATTCAGTATTTATTATTATTTTCAAAGTGTATACAATTCAACAAACAAGACATTTTGGTTTTATTTTCTTTTTATTAAAAATACATTTCAAAAATTTATATTCGTTTTCCATTTGGTTTTAAATTTAAATTTATCATTTCTTGGTTTTATTTGTTTGTTCGTTTTTTTTTGTTTTTACTAAAAATACTCAACAATTTTATTTATTTTTTTGGTTTTTTAATAAATTATTTTGGTTGAAACCCTTTAATATGTAATGTTTTTTATTTTATTTTTTTTTTGTTGTTGTTATTAAACTCACAAATTTTTTTTGTTTTTATTTTTTTAATTTTTATTTTTTAATTGTTCAGCATTATTTTGATCTCATTTTTCAAAACTTTTTTTTTGATGTTTTTTGAAAAATTGAAAAGTTCATCATTATCCTGTAGGAAATATAAATTAATTGTTCAAAGTCAAATTTTTCCTTGTCTATTTAGAGGATGTGTTTTCAGCTCAATTTGAGTTCTAACAAATTCGGTGGCTAAATATTTAAATTAGAATTTTTTATTTATTTCTTTATATGCTTGAGGGCATTTCATTTTGCTTTTTTTTTTTTGAACAAAATTAGGAATATTAGAATTAAGAAGAAAAAAAAACAAATTGAAATAAATAATTACAAATAAATTTTGTAGAGACTTATTTTGCACGGGCAACAGTTGTGAGTAAAATTTTGTAAATGCTTCTGCTTAAATGAAGAAAAAAAAGAGCACAGTATATTTAATAAATTAGAAGAATGTTTAATTAAAGCAATATGTCAGATGTAAAAGCTGATATAGAGCTCACTATCTTGGAGTAGAAATATACACCGAGCACAAGACAAATTTGTCAAATTGTTGTAGTTCATTATATGGGACGGAAAGACTTGACTACTCTAAATATGAAAAATGCGTTTAACTTACCAGAGTGGTAGTATGTCCCGGTGTTTTTGAAGGCTTTGAGTATTCGATCTGAATTTTTAGGTATCAATTATGGGTAATACCATCTTTAAAATACCATAAAATCAATGTTTTTGGGCAATTTGATTTATTAAGAAATACTCTCGAACAGTAAACTTTGACCGCAAGGCTCTAAGCAGCAGCATATTTATGTATGTCCAGACGATTACTCAAATGCCACAAGCCGTTCAAAACCTTGAACATTCAGACTAAAATTACTCTGATATGTGTGCTAGAACCTGAAGATGAGACGCGTACAGTAAATGAAATTGGCGGGTATTTATACCAAAAATTGAGCAGAGCGGCCTTTTACTGGACCCGCTCGATCTTTTTACTCCAAAAGTAGTTCTTTTCCCTGGCAGGAAAGATTAGAAAATGGACAAAGTCCATTTTGAAGAAATATTAGAATGGCATTCTTGGAATCAAGTTTATCGGTTTCGCTCTAGAAGCTCTGAAATAAGACAGAAGAGGCTGCAGGACCATGTGTGGACATTAGGCACTTACTTAGTATGAACATAATAGAGGTCTATGGTGAACTTGATGCCCAACTGTGTGCTTAAAAAATACACACTATCATACACATAAACGCTGCGTAAACGGGACTTATCGCCACTTTCATTGAAAAAGTTTTTTCGTTTTCTTAATTCTCGTCTCCTCGTCAAGGAGAGAGTAATCCTTGATTACTTGAGAGTAATCCTTGATTACTTGAGAATAATCCTTGATTACTTGAGAGTAATCCTTGATTACTTGATTACATATGACTTTTGTCTCTAAAAACGGTAATGTGAGTTAATCCAAACTAGCAATGTGACCACAGGCGCCATAAGGCATGTTCCGTCCAGGAAAAGAGTAATCCTTGAACTCGTCAAAGAAAGAGTAATCCTTGATTACTTGAGATTAAGCGTAGTGGAACCGCAGTGGCCAGAGGATTACTTTCTCCTTAACGAGGAGATCCGTAATGAAACAGCAATGGTCAGAGTATAAAATGACTTATGGCGCCTGTGGTCACATTACCTAGTTTGGATAAAATTTAATGATGTTAGCTAGTGGAAAAATGTACCTTATTTAGTGACAAAAATCTATGTAAGACCTAACGATTGATAATTGGCCATTACAACTCTTCAGTCAGGATTACGGTCTAACTTCTCACACCTCTCATGTTGTGTGTGTTAATTTCAAGATTTTTAAGAAACTTTTCATGGCGATTTTATTTGCTTTAAGAGTTTTTGCCAAAAAGATTTCTTCATATTACGTTTTGATAGTAATTCACAATACTATACACACGTGAGACGTTGGAGAGTAACACCCAAGACGATATTTACGTCCGCACAGCAGTCTTGAAACAAATTTTTATGAGATGTTTTGTTTATTTACTCTAGCCAAAGACAAAAATTAATGTCTAGCCTTGTTCAGAGTCTAATCAACAGTCATTCCATATTGAAGTCAGGAAACACTAGACGATGGGACGAAATAGAGGCTCTATCTGTAGATTGAGTGAGCTGCAAGAATCTTGTAAAAGGTATACGGAATTTATAATGTTATACAACGTATAAATTCAGTATTCACGAATTAAGTGTAATAGACCTAGGGTCTTTGGTCTCACAAGCACCAAACTCGTAGGTTATCGAACATTATAGGAAAATATTCAACGACAAAGTGCCTTAATTTTTTTTTTCTTCATTTATACACAAACAAACACATGTTGTTTTCGGTTTAGAATTGTTTCCTTTTTTTTTTTTCAAAATACAATATTAATAATTAACATGAGTTAGTTTTAAAAGGTTTTTTTTGTTTTCAGCGAGAATAGTATCCAAAAAAAAAAAAAAATAAAAAAAGTCTGATCAAAAATAGATTTCATTCTAGAAATTCGAAATTATTTGAATATTTTTGTCTTTTATTTTTGTTATGCTACTTTTTCAAGTTTCGTTGTATTATTAATAGGGTAGTACATATTTGTTAAACTACTTTTCAATATATTTTGTAATTTTATTTTAATTTTAATTTTAATTTTTTTCGATATTTTAGTATCTCTTAAAATAGTTTTTACTTATGATAGTATATATGGGCCTACAAATTTGACTAGATTTATCGTTTTTTCATTTATTTTTTTTTTATGCTTAAATTTAATAATTTATTGATATTTTTAGTATATTTTTTGTTTTTTCTTTTTTGAATTATTGAGTGTTTTTAAACAACATTTAGAGATTTTCATTTCGTTTTTATAATTTTATTAAAAATATTTATATAAAAATAATAATAATAATAAATATTCATCACAATTATAGCTTATTTTTATTATATTCGAAAAATATAAATCATTATTTCATTTCTTCGAATGCAATTTTCTCTTTTTGTGTTAATAAGGTTGGGAAAGTTTCAAAAGAAATTCTTGGCTATCGGAAATAGCTTTTCAGATTAATTAAAATTAATTTGAAATACCTTTCAAAAATATTATCCATACATACAATATATATGTATGTACATATGTATATATTTTCTATATTTTTATTTATGTTTTATAAAAATTATCATACATATGTAGTATAATTACAATATATATGCATAACAATTATCGTATTTATTTATTTATTAATTATTTAATGTATTATTTTTTTATTATATTATTTATTTTGTGTGTGTATATTTAATAATTATATAACCGTATTAATTATATTGTTTTTTTTTGTTTATTTTTTTAATTTTTTTTTCACATTTAGATTTTTAATAAAAATATTACTTTTTGTTCGTTTATTTATTATAAATTTTCTTATGCCAATTACATTAATTGTTAATATATATTTTTTTAATAATAAAAAGTAGGGAAAATGCACATTTAATTTTATTTCATTTTTATTTATTATTTATTATTGTTAAATTTTTTATTTTATTAATTTTTTTCATTGGTTTTATTAAAATATTTGCTGTTGATTTTCATTATATTTTTGGTTTTATTTATTTTGTATGTAATTTTATTATTTTTTTAATTTATACTTGTTATTCTCTTATTTCTTAATTATTATCTTTAATTATGTTTTTTTTAAATCTTAATTTATATGGTTTGAATTATGAGTGCGAACATTAGAGATTTTCATTTCGTTTTTATAATTTATTAAAAATATTTAATAAAAAAATAAAATAATAATAATAATATTCATCACATTATAGCTTATTTTTATTATATTCGAAAAATATAAATCATTATTTCATTTCTTTCGAATGCAATTTCTCTTTTTGTGTTATATAAGGTTGGGAAAGGTTTCAAAAGAAATTCTTGGCTATCGGAAATAGCTTTTCAGATTAATTAAAATTAATTTGAAATAACCTTTCAAAAATATTATCCATACATACAATATATATGTATGTACATATGTATATATTTTCTTATATTTTTATTTATGTTTTATAAAATGTATTACATACATATGTAGTATAATTACAATATATATGCATACAATTATCGTATTTATTTATTTATTAATTATTTAATGTTATTATTTTTTTATTATATATTTATTTTTTGTGTGTGTATATTTAATAATTATATAACCGTATTAATTTATTTGTTTTTTTTTTGTTTATTTTTTTAATTTTTTTTCCACATTTAGATGTTTTAATAAAATATTACTTTTTGTTCGTTTATTTATTAAAATTTTCTTATGCCAATTACATTAATTGTTAATATATATTTTTTTAATAATAAAAATAGGGGAAAATGCACATTTAATTTTATTTCATTTTTATTTATTATTTATTATTGTTAATTTTGTTTATTTTATTAATTTTTTTCATTGGTTTTATTAAAATATTTTGCTGTTGATTTTTCATTATATTTTTGGTTTTATTTTCTATTTTGTATGTAATTTTATTATTTTTTTAATTTATACTTGTTATTCTCTTTATTTCTTAATTATTATCTTTAATTATGTTCTTTTTTAAATCTTAATTTTAATAATTTTATTAATTTTTCAATTTTTTTTTCTAATTTGACACAACCGTTTATGCTTGTTATGATATTTAAGCATATTTATTTTATTATTCTTGTTGTTATTTTTTAAATTAAAATTAAATAAAAAACAACACTAAACATTGTAAATTAGTTTAAAAAAATCGAATACCAATCCACAAAAAAAAAAAAAAAAAAAAAAAAAAAAAAAAAAAAAAAAAAAAAAAAAAAAAAAAAAAAAAAAAAAAAAAGAGTTAAAGTGGAAATTTAACCGATTTACTTGGAATTTGTATAATTTTCAGTACATCTACCTTTATTAAAACCATAATCAGCCCAATCACGAATATTTCCTAGGAATTTTTCCCATGTAATTTACTTTTCTCGAGAAAAATATTCCCCAATTGAAAAGCCAATACCAAGAAATTTAATGGGAAAGTTTTTATTCATAATATGAGGAATGGAAAAAAGGGAACAACATCCACGTGATTGCTATTCATGATTGAATATTTACTGATAACAGATTTCGTATATAGCTGCGCCAATTACATCATTTTTAATCCATTGAATACATTGTATTTATGAATAAAACTACAACATCTAAAAAATCTCTCATAGACTAGATATGAAAAACGACAATGTTGTTTATAAATACGAAATCCTTATTCAGAAAGATTTCAGTATGATCTGAGAAGTGTCACAAGGTTATTACTATCATAGGTAACGAATTCAGTGTTACTACAATGGAGATAAATTCGTTTTTAGACAGGCCATGTTTCCAGCGGAAATTGTTCGTAACAATGGCAAATATACAGTCAAAGGAAAAAGTCTACATACAACGATGTACTTTTATCCCGCTAATTTTTATATTGTTTTCCCAATAATTTTTACGTTCTATTTTTTCAAATTCGTTTTTTCTTTAAATTTTTTAATCGAAAATGCCTTTAAAAACGCTACATCTTTTTCAATTTGATAAAAAAAATTAACGACAAAAAAGTCTACATACAGTGATGTATGTTATATGAGAATATAAATGGTCTATAGACGGACATCTAGATAGACAGGAATACTGTAGTCATGTATTTCCATTTCTGATAGAATGTGATTGTTATAGGAGTTACCAATGTACGTCGTTGGTAAGCACTCAACAAGCCGGCGCAATGGCATAGATGTATACTGATAAAGCATAAGACAATCCGTTTGGATGGTTGGCTCCTCCCTTCAGCATATCTATGTACCTAACTACACCATTATTGGTATGGACTACTTATAATAATGCATCCAATGCCACAATTATAATATACAGTCAAGGTAAAAAGTCTACACACAATCAACGATTTTGAAGTTTTAAAGAATTAGAGGCGGAAGTTGAAAAAAATGTCATAGCGTTCTTTAAAGAAACGAAAGAAAAAAGAATGTGAAAGAATATAACATAGAAATTATTGGGGAAAAACAAAAATTTGCTGTTGTATGTAGACTTTTTTCTTTGAATGTATCTAAGGATACGTCCGTGATACGAATAAAAATAAAATCCTTTATCGACAAAATCCAAGTGTCGAAAATATAAACTGAGACGAGGTCAACAGGTTCATTATATGTTAAATGGCCTAAAAACTATGGACATGATGATTCAGTTTAGGAGCAGCTTAGTCTAGTTCAGCAATTTTATATCAGCAGTATATGAATCACTGGGAACAGCAGAAGAGATCCTTAACAAAATAAAAATAAGGCAACCGATGTGAGAAGGTTGATCATTCCTTAAAGTAAAACTATATAGCAGATCCGTATGGGACGAGGTTAATAGGTTGATTAGATATCTAAGAATTATCCAAGAGGAACTTGGATGTGTTCCACAATTTATTATAAAAGATTACAAATCATTGAGAACAGGCAAAGAGTTCTCAATACCATTCAAAAAATGTAGCGGACGTAGGAAAGCTGATTATTCCTTGACATTATGCTTTGTATGTAATATTGGGAGCAGAAATAATGGAAACCCAAAGCATGTAGAGCGAGAATACTACAAGCGTTAGAAAACCTAGAGGAGTAAAGATAAATATATTCGCAAATAATCAATCTATTCTCAAGGCTATTAGAAGTTGCATATTTTCGTTCATATTTGGGCAACGCTTATTAGTAGCTCGAACAGCTGTTTGCAACATTTTGTTATGCTAGTGATATTCGTATTAAATTATCATCAAAAACATAAGATTATTTTTGTATTTTTTTTTTATTAGTCTTTTGTTTATTATTTATTTATTTTTCATGCATAATGATATTTGTTGATGATATTTTTTTGTTTTTTGTTTTTGTTTGTTTTTTTTTTTTTGCTTTCCTTTTGATAGATTTCATTACAATTATTGAAGGAAAAAATGTAAAAAAAAAATGAAGAAATTGTAATGGAATTATGAAATTTGTAATAAAATAAATTGTAGAGAAATTTACACGAAATAAATAAAAAAAGAAAACGAAGGCAAATAAAAACACTTATATTAAGGAAAAGAAAATACACAGTAAAAGAGAGAGAGAAGAATTCAAATAAAAATAAAATAGAAATAAAAATAATAAGTTACAATCAATATATCAATGATACAATAATAATAATACAATATTACTTCTCATGGGTCTTTTCATTTTAATTTTTTTTCTTGTTTCTTGTTGGAGTTTCGTTTTTTTTTTATCAGCACTTGGTAATGATAATGTCTAATGACTGGTGATAATAAAAATGCTAGAGGATGCCAAGGATGGTATGCTAGCATGAATGATGAATTTATGTGGGAGTGTGTGTGCGTGTGTGTGTATGAGGATGGCACAGATGCTTCGAGAAAAAAAAAAGAAGAGAAAATATAACGACAATTTGAAACCACAAACAAATTAATCCTGTAGCAATAAAATGAATTGGACGAGATAGTGAGAGAGATGTGAGAGTGAGAGACTCTCTAAACGATGACTACAAACAAACATCACTCAGCAGCCAAGTGATGAATGGTTTGCTACAAACATTCAAACATTTTTACTTTCTCTTCTTTACATCCCCCCCTTTTGCGTTCTTCTCTTAAATATTTGTATACAAGCTGTCATTTTTCACCACACCATCTATGCATGTATGTATCCTCAGTTCACATGGAATAACTGTATTTGGGTATGAGTGTTTGTATATGTGTACGTTAACGTATTTATAAATTATACAAGTGTTGTAATTGTAGCGGAAATATATATGTGTTGCACGGAGAAAGAGAAAAAAAATATTAAATTGATTGAATTTGAATGGATATTGAAAGATGTTAAGGGTTCTCAAAAAAAAAAAAAAATGAAGGAAAAAAGTAAAAGCAAAATATTGAATTACAACAGGATACTTATAAATACGAGCAGTACATATACAATATACATATACAGTTATAAAATAAATAAATATTATACAACAAATACAAAAAAAAAAAATGTGAATGTTTTTTGTTTTTGTTTTGTTTCTGAAAACCTAAAATAACAGAAAAAAGTTAATATAACGTTAAAATCAGTTTAACAATTAATATTAATTAAGGGAGAAAATGTTACGCTAGACAAGTTAAGTAAAAAAATATCGAATTAAAATGTAACCTATTTAATGATTTAAATTAAATTAATTGTGTTTTGGGTTTTGAAAATAGTGTCTTAAAGATACTTAAAATTGAAAAATTATTAAAAAAAAAAAATAATTATTTGAGGAAATTATTATTAATGCTGGATTTTTTCTTAAAATTTGTTCTTGATATGAGCTATTTGATTGAGCGCGTTATTTTTTTGAATACATTTTTCTCTTTTTTTTTTTGCTTCTGAGAGTCTTTTTTTATATATAAAATCGAATCAGTAAATTTGTTAATTCATTCATATTCTTAAGTTATTATTAAATATCTGTAAATGAAATAAAAATTAAACATTAATAAAAAAAAAAAAAAAAATTCCGCAATTTAAATAAAAAATAAAATAAAATAAAAAAACAAAGCAAAGCAAAAACATTTACTATTAATATTTGTGCCGTAGGCTAATTTCTAATAAGCAAACGCATTGTCCAATAAATTTGTATACTTTGGATCCTCTGTTCATATCGAGTACACTCGACAGAAGAATAATAATGCCGAGTATACTCGTCTAATAAGCAAACTGCGGAGTTCAAGATTAATACTCCCAATAAATTTGTATACTCTTGATCCTTTGTTCATAGCGAGTAAATTCGACAAGATAATAATAATGCCGAGTATACTCGTCTAATAAGCAAACACACTGCCAACTTCAAGACTCTATTAGTACTTCCAAGAAATTTGTAAGTTCTTGATCCCCTGTTCATATCGAGTAAACTCGTCAAAATAAAACGCAAAATATGCATAAGATGTCGAGTATACTCGTTATAAAAAATCATAAAACTTATTTTCATATTATTGTTTGACAAATCAACTGTAACGTAACGTTTTTTTTACTTGACACACAGTGAAATTGATTTAAATTATGTAATAAGAATCGATGGCCATATAAAACTATTTTCACATCGCTGATGAAACATTTTTTTTTTGTTGTTTTTACCGGATTATTTCCTTTAAGTTCTTTACGTGGTCTATTTTTTACACCGCTTTTTAATACTGTTTTAAACTCACTTGCAAACAACTTTTTATTCTATATACAGTTGGCACCAGAAATAAACGTACAAACCATTATCGACAATTAATGAACACATGTCCGATTTATTATGGAACATTAGTGTGTATAAAAGACAAACAAACAGGCCCTTCCTTATATTATGCCGTTTATTTTGTACTTAAATTAGCATCTCCATCTATAGAAAAGCTCCATCAGGCAATAATAAAGCCTCGGCTGGCACTTTACAACTCCTTTTAACACTGATTATCGCCTTCTTCACACTCTTCTTTTTATTTAAACTTCAAATTGAAGCTTAACACCCCTAAGGCCTGGATAGAAACTGAACAAGCAATTCACATATTTGCAGATATGTACACCACTCACTAGGAAAAGTTATTCTATATCGACAAAATATCAATATCAGGCGACAGAAACTCACCATAGGAGATATTTTTCATTCCAACATAGTATTTAAAACTTTTAAAATAGTGGAGTGTACAAGGACATAATCGATTTACAGTATAGTTAGTAGGAGAAATGCCTATGCAGTCACCGAAACGACACCCACTGTTTTAAATAATCAAAAGTCTCGAAAACATTTATCATTTACACTTTCCTCTGCATAATATCACATTGTAACTTTTTCTTAACGAATATATTTTAATTTATGTCAATAAAGATTTAAAATAATATTTAAAAAAGAGTTGTGTTGGTGTTTCAAAACAAACCTATTGAAAATGGACCAATTGTTTGAATAAAAATTAAAATAAAATTTGTGTTTAGATTCGTTTTATTTTTGTTATTTTTTTTTTATTCATTATCACTAGAGTTTTGTTATTCGTTTAATATATTTATTTTGTATGTATGTATGTAATTATTAATTATTTTTTTTTTATATTTATTATATGTATAGTTGTTTAGTATAACAATATATTTTTTTAAATTTTATATTTTTTTATTTATTTGTATGTATGCAAGTATGTATTTGTATTTGTTTGCAAGTATATATGCGTATTCGTTTCTTATTTGATAATTATTTTATAATAATATTGCTTAAAAAATATTGTGAAAATTATATAAGAATTAAAGGAAATCAATAAATAAACGTAAAAAAATTTTTATTTTTTTTAATAAGAAATAAAAAAATTATAACATTTGTTCTATTCTCAGAGTTTTCGACAGAATACTGCTGAGAGGAAGACGCCCAAAAAAAAAATATTTTTCATATTTCGTTTAATTCTTTATATCTTTATAATTCGTGATATCTAAGCTAGGAATCGAATCAGGGGCTCTCGTCTAATAAGTCAACACTCTACCTACTAGACTACGACGTCTTTAATAGATTCTATGCCAAAATCTTTTGATTGCAAAATAACCTTTGACCTCTTGTATTGGCAAAGAAAACACATCTTATGAACGATAGTCATATACGATAATCCAAAACATATATAAAAAGATACACAAATACCGCCAAACCCATCCAAAACAATCTCGATTGAAAAAATATCGAAAGTCAACAAAATTTCTTATCATCGAGAAATGGAAAAGACCTGATGCTGTCATTTGAGAAAAATTATGCACCCGAGCAACGAGTCCTATTCGAAAATTAACCCTCAAATGTACAATGCAACTTAATTGCAATGTTGTTATCGAATAAAAAAAAATAAAATATAAACATTTTTTATGGTAATTCAGAACAGTAAAGGAATGAATTTTGGAAGATCCAAAAGAAATTACGCATTAATTTTAAGAGAAAACACAAAACATTGAAGACTTCCAAAAGGACGCCTTATGCATTAGACGATTAGTCAAGGACTATGAACAACACAAGAAATATACAGCCTTTAAGCTTCGCTAAGCGCGACGGTTATTTCAGATGTTAAGAATCTGAAGTACTTAAATAATACCAAGGACTTGAGCAAGATTCCAACAACCTATATAAATTTTTTTTAGATAAAGGCTGTTTAGACTTTAATAGTCATACTGGACATTATCACTGATGTTATCTCAACATATTTCACTTCAATTAAATAAAATTTGTAAAAATTAAAATAAAAATTAACGAAATCTCTTCGATGATTGTAAACCAATTTTGATAAACAGGCTATCTACTTAAAATTGTTTAAATATGTTTGATTAAAACAAGAAAAAAAGTAAGCCATTCATAGGAAATCAAATGTTGAACAATTTTTGAACTTAAGCGAAAGGAAATTATAAAAAAGTAACAATTTAAATTAAATTAAGAACAAAGGTTTCCGAATAATAATTTAAAACAATACAAAAAAATAAAAAAAAATTAATTTTACTTTATTTTCTTCATTATTAATTTATTTATTGCTTACAATTTGCATTTTATTCGTTTAATAATGCTTATGTTTATGATTTTTTTTTCTGTCTTTAGTCATTAAGAGTCTAATATAAATATTTTAATATTTTCATTTTACTTTATTTTATTTTTGTTTAATTAATAATTATAATAATGATTAATTATTATTACTGTACTTATTTCTTGTCTAGTAATGTTTTGTTTTTTTTTTTGTTTTTATATTAATAATTAAATATTTATTATTTTTTATTTAGTTTTGCATTTATTTGCGGATTTCTTGTTCTTTTCTTGTATAGATTTTAATATATTTTTAATAATTTTTTTTTAAGGTTTTATGCTAAGTTTTTTTGTTTTTTTATAATTACTTTGCTTAATATTTCTTTTTATATTTAGTTTTACCTTTAACTAGTCAACAATATTTTGAGTTTTTAAGTTTTTATCATTATTTTTGTTTTTTGTTTTCAATCAGTTTTTATGTTTATAATTATAACAATTTATTATTTACTTTTTATAAACAATAAGTTTTCTTTTAAAAAAGTTTTCCAAAATTTAGTTAATATTTCTATGGTTTAGTTTTTTTTTGTTTTTTTTTGTTTTAATTATATTTTTTTAAAATAATAAAAAGGTTTTTATTATTTTTTTAATTAATTAAGGTTTTAGAAATTAAATTCAAGAAAAAAAATGTGTTAATTTAAATCAAAAAAAAAATAAATAAATAATAATAATAATAATAATGTTTAACTAAAAAAACATTGAAGTGTGTTGTTGTTACTGTGTGTTTAATTTTGCTTATTTGTTCTTTCACATTACACAGGTATTTTTTGAAACCTCTTGTATTTTACTACAACAAAAAAAACTTATTTAAATTATAAAATCCATTTCTTTTGATTCTAATTTAATTTAATTTATTTTTAAAAACTTTTTTTTGGTATTTTTTATTTTTTTGGGGAGTTTTTTGTTTAAGGCAAAGATTTAATTCAGCTAAAAATTGCACCAATTTTGTTTTGATTTCATTTCCTTTTCTTTGTGTTCTCATAATATTTTTTTTTACACTTCAATGCCAACAAAATAGATTTTATAACAGTATTATGGATTTTAATATTTAAATATAATCAATATTAATTAATTTATTTATATTTCTTTTATTTATTTATTTATTTTTTCTGTTTTTTGTTTTTTGTATACAAGAGTTTAACAATTTTGTATATTTTCAACAAAAAAAATGTGTTTTTTTATCGTTGTTGTTTTTTTTGTAGATTTTTTTTTGATATTTTGTTTTAATTTTTTATTTATTTTTTCTATGAAAATAAGGTCTTTATTTTTTTTATTTTGTTTGATAATAAAAAAATTCATTTATGATTTTCATTCATATCCTTACAAATCCTTTACCATAAAAAAATGTGTTCTTATGGGCTCAAAGAAAATGTGCATGAGAATTAAAACAAAAAAAAAAATACTTTTTTATTTCTATTAAAATGGCTGAAAAACTTATTTAAACTGAACTTAGGCTTACAAGTAATTGCTAAAACAACAGTGGTCGACATTAAATAAAATTTCTTTATTTTTCTCGTTTCAGAATACAACTTCTATAGTGGGAAACATAACACGACACAATATTTTAAGTTTTTTTCTTAATGAAGGTCTATAAAAACTAACCAAAAAAATTTTTCACTGCAGATAAAGTTTATAAGTCTCTTAAGCACCTTTTAAACCCTTAATTTATTACGAATTTAAAACTTAAGACCAAAAAAAAATTCTACCTCCACAGTCAAACTGCCATTAACCATTCCAGCAATAATATATTTTAAATAGGAATTTAAGTATGAAGAAAAAAGCTTCTTTAGCTTGTTTTTTCCTTTTTCCCAAAGCAGAAAAAAACTTAAGTATTTAATCCCTTATGGGGAATAGATATCATATACGAATGGTGATTGATTACATAACATATGCCTTCATCTGCTATACTAAAATTTATTTGTCAGTTTGATTTTTCTACTTTTCTGCTAACAATTCGTCACATTTTCTGGCAAATGTATTGCTATCAAGCATAAGCCTCCATAAAAGCAAGCAAAAAAAAAAGTATTAAAAGCCAAAGTTTCTCAGTAATCATCCTGATAAACTCAACAAGAGAAAGAGGAAGAAGAAAGTTTTTTTTTTCATATTGACAACGTATATGTCAGCATTAATAAAAATCGTGTTAAAGGGAAATCAATCTATAGGGAGACATGTCATCACTATAAACCATTAGTTTAATTGGTAGTGTGGTGATGGTGGGTGGGCTGCATAAAACCATGTTTTTTTTTTTTTTTTTTTTTTCTTTTTGAAACTTTTAAGGAAGGTGTACAGGAAATAAAATTAAATTCAATAACAAAAATAACTTTATTAAAAGGTTTTGAAAAAACGTGTTTGAACTGGAATAAAAAAAAAAGGAAAAAAAAACTGGTAACTTGTTTAAAAGTATCATTTAAAGTTTGTTGGCTTAAGAGAAAGTAGGCTAAGGCTTTCTCATTTCCTTTTTTAACTGGAGGGATTACAGAAAAGTGATATTTTTCTTTTTTATTGTTTTAAGCAAACTTTACTAAGGCTTGCTATAAAGATTTATATTTCGAAAAAATTTTGTAGTTCATGCCAAGAACTATGCAATACAATTTGTTTTACTCAACAAAAAAAAGAAAAAAATTAAAATTTTAGCAAATTTTAAGTATTTTATTATCGAAATTGAAAGAAATCTTATAAAAGAAATTAAAAATATTACGCATGTTATAAAACATGGCGTTTAGCAAGACAACCATAGTTTATACTGCCTGCTACTCAGAAAGCACTTTTTTATAAAGGATAATCAATGAAAACAATGGAA
>QOCX01000111.1:298454-327768 GCA_005959815.1 Sarcophaga bullata
ATTCAAAACATTCCAAAATTTTAAAGAAAATAATAAAACCAATCATACCAATTCAAATATTAAAGAATTTAATTTGTAAGATACCTTAAACAGTAAATAATATTGTTTGTTTAAATTTTTATAAAAAAAAAAGAAAGAAAAGAATTTTCATAAAAAAAATTCATTTTTAAAGCCTATTTTAAGGCTTATTTGTTTTATTTTATTTAATTTTTTTTATTTAATTTTCATGCACATTTTCATTTTCATTTTCTTTTAATTTTTATCTAAAAATTATCTTTAAGATTCTAAGATCCATAGAACTAATTTCAATATTTTACTTATAATAAAAATTACTCTTTTCTTCCCCCTGCTTAGTTGTTTTGAAATCTTTTGGGGGGGAGAGAGGTGAGTAAATTTTTGTACAATTCACAAAGAGTCTTTTTTTTCTTATTTTAAAAAAATGTTTGTTTTTGTTCTATGTTTTTTTTTTTTTTGTTTCGTTTTATAATAAAATAATATGGTTTTAACAGAATACACATGTGTTTTTTGTAATATATTTAATATATATATAATATGCTATATATAATTTATGCTTATTTTCAGTTAAGATTTAATATTTTTTCATATATTTCTATGAAGTTTGTTTTCCATCATAATTTATTAATAATAAAATATCAATAAAAAAAAAAAAAAAGAAAACAACAATTATTTAGGCAAAAAAAAAAAATATTTTTTCCTTTCTGTTTTGGTATTGTATCCCGGTGAGATTTATTTTATTTTTATTGGAGACCTTTACCATATACATACCAATATAATTTAAAAGAGTTATTATATTTTTTTGTTGTTGTTGTTTTGTTTTCATTACTTTAAATATAATTTCTAAGATTTGAGTCCAAATTTGTTGTGTCTTTAGCTCATTTTAATATTTTAATTTTAAGGGTTGTTTGTTGTTGTGAGATTAAGAATTTTGATTGTATTTTGTTTTATTTTTATTTTTATTTAATAAAATTGTAGTTTTATTTTATTCATATTCAAATATCTTAAAGTGAATATTTTTGTTTTGTTTTTGTTTTTAATATAAAGTTGTTGTATTGTATAATTTATAAATATATTTGTTGTTTTTTTTTTGTCTGTCAGTTTAGTTGAATTTTTTTTTATATATTTTTACGTTAATTATTATTTCATATTCTAAAATTAAAAGCTTGAAATAAAAAAAAATGTTTTGTAGTTTTTTATTTTAAAATTGTTTTTCTTGTTTGTTTGTTTTTAATATATTGTATTATTGTTTTTGTTGTTATAATTATTAATAGTTTTCATGTGAGTTTTAGCTAAATGTGTAAGTATCCTGTTTATCTTTTTAATTTTATTTATTTTTTTATATAATTATTGTTTTTATTGTTTTTGTATGTTTATTTTTTATAATCTATTTATAATGATAATTTCTTTGTGTATATAGTTTTTTAACATATTTTTTCGTCATCTTGCTTACTTTTTCCAATATGATATAAATATTTTTTATGTCTTAGTTTTAATTTTTTTTTTAGTTTTTTGTGCCTTTTCTTACTATTTTGTTTAAATTATTTGAGATGAACCGTTAAGAGTTTTCTTATTATTTTTTTGTAATTTTAATTTGTCTATATATGTAAATAGTATATAGTATAATTAAATATTATATATAATTATATATATTATACTATATATGATGTATATTTTATAAATTTAATTTTTTTTATTTTTTTTTAAGTTATTCTTAAGTTGTTTTTAATATATTTTTTTTTATTGTATATATAATAATGGTATTCATTTATGTATATATTCTATTTTATTTTATTTAAGTTTTAATTAATTTTATTTATTTTATTTATTGTTGTTTTTGTTGGGTAGTTGATATATTTAAAATATATATTTAGTTAGAATTGATTATTTTTTTTTAATTTTTTTTATAATAATAATTGATCAGTGAAATAATAATCATATTATTTAATTAGGCTAAAGTATTCTTTAAGTAATATTTGTTTTGTTTTTTGTTGTTTAATATTAAGTTTTTGGTTGTGTATTTTTGTTAAATATTTGTGTTTTTTTTTTCTTTTTTTTTTTTTTTTTCTTTTATTTTTTTTTTGCGGCGTATTTTTTTATTTTTATTAAATGATTATTTTTGTGATTTGTTTTTTTTTTTTTGTCTGTCAGTTTGTAGTTGTAATTTTTTTTTTTTTAATAATATTTTTACTTTAAATTATTATTTCGAATTATTTTTTCTTTAATATTTTATAAATATCTTGATAGGAATTATATTAAGAATATTATATATTGTTTTTTTTTGTAGTTTTTTTATTTAAAAATTGTTTTTCTTGTTTGGTTTTGTTTTTAATATTATTTGTTTAGTTTTTATTTGTTTTTTTGGTTGTTTGTTTATATTATGTAGTTTTATTTATTGTTTTTTTCATGTGTATGTTTTTATCTATATATTGTAAGTATCTTTTTTTATTTTCTTTTTTTTGAATTTATTTTATTTTTTTTTTAATAATATTGTTTGAGTTATTGTTTTATAGTTTTTTTTTGTATTTTTTATTTTTTTTAATATTTCTTTTTTATTTAATATAATTATTTTTTTTCTTTGTTATATTATTTTTGGTTTTTACTTATTGTTTTTTCGTTTCATCTTGTTTACTCTTCATATATATTTATTAGATATGTTTTATTTTTATTGTCTTTTTAGTTGTTTTTTATATTTTTTTGTTTTTTAGTTTTTTTTTGTGTCCTTTTCGTTTACTTTATTTTTTTGTTTATAATTATTTGTGTTAGTTATTGCACCTTAAGTAGTTTGTTTCTTATTAAAGTTTTTTTTTGTAATTTTATTTTGTCTATATATTTGTTTGTTATTTATATGTTATTTGTTCATAGATTTTTTGTTGGTTATTATATTTCAATTATAGTTGATGATTTTTATTAGGTTTTTGTATATATTTTGCTGTTGTATATTATGTTATTATGGTTGCGTGTGTGATGTATTATGTTGTTGTTTGTATGTTTGTGTATTCATTGGTTTTTTGTTGTTTATTAAATATGTGTTTTATATGGTTTTTTTGTTGTATTGTTTTTTTCTTAATTTGTATTTTCTTTTTAAGTGTTTTTTTGTTTCATATATATTTTTTTTGTGTTTTTGTAGAGTGTTGTTGATATGTATTGAACTGGTATAATAGGTATTGTCTCATTGTATTTAGTATATTTAGTTTTATTGTTATGAATTTTAATTATTTTATTATTTTATTTATGTTGGTTTTTTTTTTGTTGTGGGTAGTATTTATATATGTTATACGTTATACTTATATTATATATTTTTGGTTTTTTTTTTGGTTTTTGTTAGTTGTAGTAATTGTTATTTTTTTTTGTTTTTAATTTTTTTCTAATAATAATTAGTAGTTGTTATTCATGTTGAAATAATACTATTTCTAATACATATTTTTTAATAGTTCAAGTGTTTCCAATAGAGAGAAAGAGAAAGGGGGCAGGGGGTAAGATTTTGCAGAGAAATAGACAGAGTATTCATATAATATTCTATAGGTTAATCACAAAAATGAAAAAAAATTCAAAGCTTACGACATTGTGAATTGAAAAATAACAGCATTTATTCCAAAAAAATAAATATATTGTACAAGAATATTTGTTGTACACAATTAAACGACAGGGTTTTAGCGAAATAAAATAAGACTTAAAAAATTAGGTCTTTTTTATTTCAAAAGAATTTACTTTTCTTAAAAAAAAAAAGTTTGGTGAGATTTAAATTAATGCTATTTGTAAAATGTTAATAACAGTGAGGTTAGGAACGCTTTACTGTATTAACTATTTAACGCTTTCAATTGTGACCCCTCATATTAGGGTCACTATATTAAATTAAATAGCCTGTTGGGAAAAAATAAATAAATAGAATACATTTTAAATATACATTAAGTTATTAAATTCGCCTGTTAAAATATGTATATGTCTAAGAATTTAAGAACCTTTACGACAAATGACGTAATTTGTCAAAAGCCAATATTATTTTCACAATATTTTAGCAGCTGACCATAAAATATATGTTTTTTTCTTGTTGGTTATTCTTTGAAATCTTTTTTTTGGTTTTCCTAAGAAACATTACATTACTTTGCTCAATTTCATGCTCAATTTAATACAAAAATAAAAAAGGAATAAAGAAGAAACATCTTAAAAAAAAAAATACAATTTATTTTCTAATGAAGGTTATCAAATTTTTATGCTGTTCATTTTCTGCGTTGTTTTTTAATTTATTAAAAACCATTTAAATTCATTTGTTAGAAGAGAAACTTTGTAAAATTTAAATATTTTGTTTAAATTTCATTTTTTATATTTGTTTCTTTTCTTTAACATGTCGTAAGCTTTCTTTTCCTACTTCTTTAGTATTGTTACACGAAAAAAAAAGAAAAAACTAAAAACAGGACTTCATTTGTTATTGTAGTATGTGGCAGAGAGAAAGTATTTCTTCATACACTACCGTAGTTTTGTTTTCCATTTTGGATTTTTTTTTTTTTTTTGCTAAAGAAAACATTTTATTATTGTGTGCGTGTGTGAGTTCTTTAACATTTTGTAAAATGTAAACAAATAAATAAAATAAAAAAAAAGAAAAGAAAAGAAAAACAAATGGTTGTCCATTCTTTTATTTGGTTTTGTTGGATTGTTTTGTTGTTTAAGCTTACTCTCATGGTTCTCTCAGTTAATACGATACAAAGGAAGAAAAAAATAATAAAAGATTACTTAGACAGGAGAGTAAGTACTCTGTTTTCTTAAACATGTTTATGTTTGGTTGTGTATGTGTGCGTGTGTGTGTGTGTGTGTGTATTGTAATATAGAAATAAAAAAGAAGAAGAAGACTAATAGATTATTATAATAAAACATGCTCTTTAACAATACATAGTTGTAATAATAAATCTAAATGTTGTTGTATTTGTTGACTTTCTTTTCTAAAGAGCAAATAAACAAAAAATCTTTTACTGAGAAAGAAAGAGAACGACAGAGATAGAAAATGGAGTAGTAGTAGCAGTAGTAGTAGTAGTTTAGGTTTTTTCTATTAAAATGTTCATAATAAATATTCGGTAGTTTTTTTCTCTCTTGTATTATTGTTGCTAATGTTACTGTAGTTGTAGTATATATTTTTGCTAAATTATATTTAGTTGCAGTTATTACTTTTTTTTTTGTTGTTGTTGTCTGTCTGTCTATTATTAATACCCTTACAAATTAGCCAAAAGCAAAGATCTTTAGTTCTCTTTTTGTTTTATTAGTTGAGCTTGTTGTTGGTTTTTTTTTTCGATTTTCTAATGGCCTTTTTATTTATCATGTTTACAGGAGAGTGCAGCATGGTTGTTATTGGTTTTAGTTTTTTATGGCAAATTATTTGATTTATTTCTCTAAAAATGTTCTTGTTTATATTTTCTGTCTTTATTTTTTTTTTTTTTGTTATAACTTTTTAGTTTAGTTTTTCTTTTTTTCAATTCTCTCTATAATTATTGTTATTTATAGCTGTGGTTTTTGTTGGTTGGTTGGTTGGTTGGCTTTGTTTACAATTATTTTTGTTTTTTTTTATATGATGGGATGGTGGTTTTGTTAAATATTTAGTTGTTCTTGTTGTTGTTGTTGTTGTTGTTTATGTAGCTGTTGCTGGCTTGTTTAAAATCCTCAAAATTAACAGGGATATATACCTATAATAACAATTAAATTATTTTTCTTTTTGTTGCTGCTGTTGTTGCTGTTATAGTATTATTATAGAGGGGTTTTGCTTTACTTCTAAGGTTTTAGAAAACTTAAGTTAATTAACTTAATACAAAAGAAAAAAGAAAATTAATTATGGCTTAATAAATTATATATGTAATGTGTCTGTATTAAGTGTCAGTTTAAAAGAATTCTTATAAATTATAAGCATTATTAAATAATTTATTATTTTTCTTTTGTTAATAAAAAAAAAGAAAAAAAAAAATATTTCAATTAATTTAAAATTTTTTAAGTGTCAGTGTCAGCGTATGTGTCCTGATTATGTATGTAGCTTTGTGAGAGAGTTTATTTAATTCTTTGTTTATTTTTAGTGCTAAAAAAAAAACTTAAAATTACAAAAAAAAAGTGCATTGCACTTGTGGCATTTTTTCTTTTCTTTAATTCTTCTTTGCAAAAAAAATCAACCAATAAAAGCAACACTTTTTCTAAATATAATTTAATTGTTGCAGTTCTTTTTTTTTCAAAAGTTATTGTTGTTGTTGTATTTTGTTTAAACACAAAAAAAAATTATAATATCTTATACAAAATTTAAAAATTAAGAAGAAAAAAAAACAATTTTAATAATTTTCTAATTTTTTCTAATAGAGAAAAAAAATAAAAATAAATGATGATCAAATGATGAGTTTTTAAAGTTGCGCTGCATTGGTGCCTCCATAAGCCAGTAAAGTTGACTCAACTGATGATGTTAAAAAAACAAAAAAATTTAAAAAAAAAAAATATTTTAATTAATAAAAAAAAAAAAAATTACACAATTTATTTAAATATAAAATAAAAAATAATTCATTATTTAGATTGGGTGTGGGGGCACATATGGGTTAATGTTAATAATATTGAATTATAAGGAATTGAAATTATTGAATAATAATGCATAACAATATAAAAGATATGAATGAACAATGGAAAATTATTTTACAATTTTTTAACAAATTTAGAAAGCATAATAATAATATACAATCATAAACATATTTTAGCGACAAATAAAATGCAATTAAATAATGAAAATATAAATTATTTTTAATTCACTATCACAACGTTTAGTTAAACAATATTTCCAATTAGAAAACAAGACAAACAAAAGTAGAAAACATTTTATTAAAAATTTAGGATTAAGTGGATATTGACAACCACCACAAGGAGTATGGATGACATGTGATGTCAGCACAAAGCAAAAATTTTATGAAATGGAAATTCTTTAAAAATTCTGTCAAAAATTATTAGCCTTTAAAAACGAGTACAAAAATAGAACATTACGGTCGTTATTTTATTTTCCTATTATACAAAAAGTAAAAAAGTTTCGCAAGTTGCTGAAAAATATTACTAAATTTACGTGGTCGATGCTGCAAATAGAAATACTACAGCTCTGGGTGTTTTTTTTTGCGGTTTTCTGTGTGATAATTTTTAAGTTTTTAATTCGCTGTGGCTTATGAATCACTAAAAGATTAATTAAATCATGGAAAAATGCGGAAAGACTGGCATATAAGAAATGTGGACGTTGTTAAGAAACTAGATATACACCCATAGGCATTACCAATCTCTTTAACGTTTAGGTATCTCAAGAATAAACGAATTTCCATTTGCAATTGCCTGTTAGAACAAGTGTTTCATAATGATAATGCCACACCGCATATCTGTGAACTTGCCCGGGAAGTTTTGATGGATGAATAATTTAGCCCGGGCCTAGCATGTAGAGAGGGGGCTATTAAATTCTCATTCAGAAATCAAGACTTGTATGAGGATAAGGATTTCTCAAGTATCACAACATTTACTGCTTACATACCTACAGAACATATATAATTGGTCATTACAACCCTTCAGTTAAAATAACGACCTGGCTTCTCATACCACTTTGTTGTGTGTGTTAATTTTATAGATGAGTGACAGGGTCTACAGTTTAAAGTCGACTCCGAATGACAGATTTTTGAAAAACTTTTCATAGCAATTTTATTTACTTTCGGAGTTTTTGCCAGAAATCTGCTGAGAAAAAGTCTCTGAAGAAATATTTTCATATTTTCGTTTTGATGTCTGACCTAGGATTTGAACTTTGGCCTTATATCTAATAAGCCAATGCACTACCGACTAGATTACGGTGACTTCAATTTTTCTGCTTACATTAATACAGAATTGTCACTGGTGGGCAAGAGTATTCCAAAAAACTACATCTTACTATGCACACAATAGAACATACATAACATAAATGGCCATTACATAACATAATTGGCCATTCAATCAGGATGACGGTGTAGTTACTCACACCACTTATGTTGTGTGTGTTAATTTTATACATGAGTGGCTGGACCTACACTTTAAAGTCGACTCCGAACGACAGATTTTTGAGAAACTTTTCATGGTAATTTGTTAGAAATCTGCTGCACACACTAGCAGGTAACTTCCAATTAAAGTTGTGAAAAATAATAACATTTAACACCCACAGCCTAAGCCTTAGTGGGCGGCTTAGTACTTTTATGTACTGAGGATTCTAACGGTTAAAAATTATAAAAAAAAAACCCGTATGTTTAAGTGTTAAACACAAATCTAAATTGAATAACTTTTGAAAGATATAATCTGATCATTTTCATTCAGTTTAGTGGACCTTCAAGAGCAGACTCGATTCTATTATCGATTCTAAACAGAAATACAATAAATGAACAATAATTTCTTTTTTCTTTGTCAGAAATTATGACAACAAATTATGATTAATTACAAGTAAAATATTTTTTTTTTGTTATGCTGGTTTCCTCTAACTAACCCCCCCCAAAAAAAGGTCTACAAAATGAAAATAACATTTTGTCTGCTCGAAAAAAAAAACAAAAAAAAAATAATAATAAATGGTCGCATATCATAGCCAAATACAATAACAATAAAATAATAGAAATCAAGGGGTAAAATGATGGGGGTGTATGGTGTTATGAAATGAGGTAGAAAGTGGTCAGTATTTGTTGGCAAAAAATTTTTATAAAAATAAATTATAATGAATTAAATAACAACAACATTCAAATAATATGTATATGTATACTTTGTTAAGTGTAGTAAATTGTAAACAAAAACAAAAAGCATATTCTAAGAGCCAAAATTAAAGAGAAAATGAGAAAATAAAAAAGAAAAAAAAATCATACGAATTCCTTGAACGTGGGTTTTCATTCTTAAGTTAGTATGTATGTATATATATACATATGTATGTACACGTGTACATGTGTTTTTATGTGTTAATAGTAGTAGAATGTTAGAGAAAGAAAAACAAGCGATAAAACGAAAAATATATAAAATGAAACCATAATGAAACGAATAATGAAGAACGATTAAAAATAAATTTTAATTACCTTGATAATTTTGGGGCCAAATGGTGGGTACATTCTGTAAAATGAAAAGAAATGTGTTTTAATATACGTTTTTTTTTTTTTTAATTATAAAACATAAAAATAATAAAAACCAAAACACAGAAAAAAAAAATATTAAATTGAGTTCTTCGATTTTTACTTACCATTGGCACACTGTAGTATTGATAGAATGGCTGATATTGCATTGAAGGTGGGTAAATTGTTGGCACACCAGCTGCAGCAGCGGCTAAAAATTGAAACGAAATACAGAATAAATTTAAATTATAGAAGCAATAAAACAGTTAAGACAAAAGCACAAAGAACATGTTTGGCAAAATTCGTACTTCAATAAATTTGTATGACAATAGCTGACCGTAATATTAAAAGGAAATGACGTTTTAAAATAAATTAATAGCGATACCACTTAATACATAATTTAGATAAGTTATAATGCAAATATCCATAACATTTTAGCATTTTTGCCTATTCACTTTCGTAAAAAATTTGAGGGAGCTTTAGGATATGTGTCCTTCGTCGCTGAAGGAACATTATTTCGCCAAAGCTGGCAGATTATAAACGATGGCTTTCTTTTAGTCAACAAAGTGTTTAAAAATAGGCCAGAATTATAAGGTTTTAGATGCAGCTAAAAGATCATTTCTTATCCAAACGCCCAATAACACCTTCAATTCTAGATTAGCTACAGTTTTGCCGACATTTCATAACAATTCAACAAGGAGAAATGGTGGTTTTAAATGGATTTTCTTTCTTTAAAGCTAGGAATACATTCCTTTCTTCTGTCTATGGCGACATTTCATAACAGTTCAACAAGGAGAAGTGGGTTTAAGTGGGGTTTCTTTCTTTAAAGCTAGAAATACAATCCTTTCTGCTGTCTATCAACATTAAGTTGGTGGTATTTCGTGTCAAGTGTTCAAAAACCAATTGCTGGTAATGGTTCTTTCAGCATCGCTTGAAATATACGGCCCAGAGACACTTCTAGACTATAATGGATTATGTGTAATTACTTCTGTGTTCTCTAAATCTCATATGCTACCACAATGTTTCCAATTTCTTCACAAATCACAGAGTCACCTTCTAGCAATGTCTGTCAACATAAACAACTAATAGACGCAGTTGGTGATTTAAATTTTTTTCACAGGAGGCTGTTGACAGGAGCTGTATTACAATGTGGAAAATACTAAAAGTTGCAGTTATCTACCCTTCCCTGGTACACCTGTAAGACCGTCTGAAGGAATATGAGAGCCATTGTGTTCCTATCATTAACTAAAACAAAGGTAATGCTGATCCTAAGGCCTTAGCCTGTTTTGCTTAGGGCTTTTCTACTTATTTGATTAAGTTAAGATATCTGCAGTTGCCTAACTTTGAATGGAAATTAAATATTGAAATATCAACGTGTAAGTTATGAGACTTTATTAGAACGGAAACAAGCCAAAAAAAAAAAAAATAGACAAACAAAGTACGCCTTGTGTACCTCAAGACATTTCGGCCCTTTGCAAAAATTTAATCTATAATTTAATCTAAAACTAGTGTTAACATAATTAATACCTGGTGGATATACAGCGGCGGCAAATTGATCGATCGGCATATTACTAATGGGAGCTGGAGGTGTGGTTGTATAATAGACAGCACCATTGGCAGCCACAATTGACTAAAACGATTAAAGAAAAAAAAAAAAAACAAATTTCATTAAAAAAGTTTAATTAAATAGTAAAGAAAAAATTTAATTTAATTGATATACCAACCTGTTTTTTAATGGCTGGCGCAATATTCAATTTACGATCCCTCAGTACAACACACTCAGCCTGTTTAAGGTTAGAAAAATGTACGGAAAAAAAAAACGAAAAATTATAATTTTTTTTTACTTCTTAAGTACATAGTTTAATATAAAAAAAAAGAAAAATAACAAAAACAACAACTACAATACAAGTTAAGTTGTTGTTTTTCGTAAAAGAAAAAACTTTTTTTTTTTTTTGTTTTGTAAGTATCAACCATAAACTGTAAGAAGAAAATGAAACTGGAAACTGAAACTGAGTAACACTTTTGTTTTATTCATATTAAAAGAAAAATGAAAAAAAAACTTATAAAAACGAAATAATTAAAAAAAATTAAAAAAAAAAAAATATAATTGAACGCAACACAAAGTCAAATTAAAAAATGTAAAAGAAAAAAAAAATGAAAAGAAAAAACTGTTAATAATTATATTAAAAATATATAACGGAAACTGTAGTAACGGTAACTTGTAATTAAGAAAAATTATAAAAATAATAATAATAATAATAATAATAATTAATAAGAAACGATAATAAACACTCTTCTTTCGATATCTAAAAAGTTGGTGAAAGAATTTAACTAATACAAACAGTTTAATCATAGTTTCATATTTAAGTAAGTAGTATATAGGTATAGTATAGGGGGTATGTAGGTTATGTATTTATGCTTGTTTATATATATAATATAAATTATTAACAATTTGTTTTGGTTTAAATAAATGTTTCATAATCATCAATAACAATTAACGGTTTTCAAAACTTTTAACGAACGAAATTCAATAAAAATTTTCAATTAATTTTTGTTTTTTTTTCTTTTTAATAATTATTTTACACACACAATTCAAAGGCAAAGTTCTCATATACAAAACGTTTTCGCTTAAAAAAGAAAAATCAATTCATAAAAATTCAAATTTGAAAACAAAAATCGAAAAAAAAGAACTTAAAACTTGAAGCATTAAACTTTGAAAGTAAAGAACCAAAGAAAACAGTATCAAGAAATATGTGACGGAAAACCATCATAATTAACAAGCAAAACTTCTTCGTATACAAAAATCAATGAAAACGATTTTCAATTTAAATCAGCTGCTCAATAAACGAAGAAAAAAAGGAAAAAATAAAACGACATAGCCATACGGAAGCTAAAAAATATATTTTATACATACAGTAAGCGTCAAAAGAAGCTGTACATTAAAAAAAAATACATTAACAAATTACCGTTATTAAAATTGTTTCATCATTTCATTCATTAAAATAAAAACAAACAAAAAATACAAAAAATTTCGAAATATTGTCAAAAATTTTCGGGTGCTCTCTTTAAGTGATAAGTGTACAGTGCCTTCAGACGCTCACTGTATATATAGTCCGTTACTTATTCCATTGGCATACACCTATATTGTATTATGTCCTTAAATTATATTTAAAAAATTGTATTCGAAGAAATGGTTGACATAAATGCGGGTCTCGATAATCTTACACCAGAAACGATAAATAAAAATGCAGTTAGCAGTTAGTGCTGAAGGCAACGACTATCTTATTCTTCACATGAACTCTTTTATATCTAAGATTCATAGGTAGGCAGGCTAAAGGAGAGAAGACAAACCCAGGATCTAATGCCTATTGACATATTCCTAAGCCATTATGTACGTTTGTTGTGCGCTCACCATTACTAATACCGACTTACATTCAACGGAGAGTCTATATCTTGTGCAAACTTCCTGAATTTCTTCCTGTCTACTCCTCTAAAAAGAGTTATGTCTGGGCAATAACACAAAAACCGCTATATTGTTTCAATGTATTTACCGCATGCCCAGCATTTATCATTTTTCATCACGCCAATACGGTCCAGACGAACATGTAAGGCGGAATACCTCGGCCGTATTTAGTTTTAAAATACTCATGCCGCTCTTCTCATTAGAATCGGCCCAAAGTATTTTCGTAATTCTTGTTACTGCAGCGTCATTACTCCACAATAGTCGATGTGACGTTGCCGAAAAGGCTTTCGATACCATCTCACAACGCAATACGAGCATCATAACAAAATAATTGGTCATTATAATCCTTTGATCAGGATTAAAACCTAGCTTCTCACAACACTTATGCCGTGTGTATAACTTTTCTACATGAGTGGCGGGACCTACAGTTTAAACTCGATTCTAAACGGCAGATTTCATGGAAACAGACAATTTTCCTTATTCTCGGAGCTTTAACCAGATGTCTGCTGAGAGGAAGTCATATTTCCTTTAGTCCGGAATTTTAACCGTGACCTCACATCTAATAAGCCAATACACTACCTACTAGACTACGGCGACTTCCCATCACAAAGAACTAAATTTGTACCTGCAAAATTAATGAGTCTAATTAAAGGCGAAGGACTCATGGACTCATACTACAAATTGGTCTGTTTAAATACATTTGAAAAGTGAAACAAGCTCCTCTTCTGCGAATGATTCGGTATTACTTGGGACTTTAATGACCCGCTCGACAAACTTGTCCTCGCTGACAGCGTATGTTAGATTTAGCTCATCAGCAGTGCAGCATGCGGTATAAAAATTCAACGAAAAGATCTGAAGCTGCCTATAAAGTAAGTTAGTAAGTAGGACGTCAATGACGAATATCGCTTTTGACTTCCTAGACATAGAAAAATGGCGGAAGATGAACACAACTTCATAGGTTGACTTGAGTCATACAGCCTTTTTAAATAAAAGAGACGCATTGTCAACGAAGTATTTTCTGAAGTTCTTTAATTTTGAACAGAAGAAGCTTGAGCATTCTTCCGTAGTTACTTCACGTTTTATTAAATTTTAAGATTAAATTTCTCTCCTACCCTAACAACCACGACTTTGTCTTGCTACACCCTGTACAGTGGATGGACCACTGCAACCCTACTAACTTCAACATTTCCTTTTGGTAAAATATTTTAACAATTTTTCCTCTTTTTTTTTGTTTTTTGTCCATAATATTTACTTGCTTTACGCTGGTTGAAATGCTTTCCGGCTCTGCTACAACTTACTTGCTGGCAACAACCAAAGCACCAGAGAAACTGTCAAAAAATTATTTCTCCATAAGCATATAAATTCCGGCAACAAAAAGTTTCTTTTGCAAAACACAGCTCCTGCTGCTGCTGCTTCAGCTGCTGAATCGTATAACTGAACTGTACAGACGACTACAAAAAGGACACTCTAGAGATGGTAAGTGTGGCAGAAGAAAATGCCTTTGTGTCATGACAGAAATATAAAAAAAAACTAAAAAAATTTAAGCGACAACAACAACAACAACAACAACAACATAAAATTAAGTGGAAACAACAACCAAAAAAAAAAAAAATATTTAAAACGGAACTGGCAGCTCAAAACGGTAGTGAACTTAACGGAAAAATGTGAGAGAGTGAGTAGAAGAAGAACAAACCCAAAGAAAAATCCGAGTTAAACTCATCTAAAGTGCAGTAATTAAATGGAATTGCATTCAGAAATTAAAAAGAAAGAAAAAAAATTGAGGAGGAAAACTATGTATAACGACAAGAAGAGAGTTTTCGCCAAAAAAAAAAAAAAAACAAAAAAAAAGAGGAAAGAAAATGCCGTTAATTAGTCAAATTTAGAAAGAAGAGAGTAACAATTATACTTTCTAACACCACTTCCACCCTCCTCTTTTAATGGCGAAATGAATTTCTTAATTTAAACAAAAATTCATTGGAATTAACACTTTAAAAAACACAGAGCAAAACAGAGAGAGAGACAGAGAGAGAGAGGGAGAAGGTTATGGATTTGAAAGTGGGTCTCCACAAAGCGTGGTCAGTGGTTTAAAAAAGTAAGTGGCGAATTGAGGAAGTGTTTGCAACTATTTTCTAATTAATTTTACATTTTTGTTCAGAGAAAAGAACGAAGAAGAAAAAAAAAGCAAATTTCTATTTAAACACTTGCAACAACTTGCAACAAATGTATTCGCTAGCTATAAGCTTTTGATGTGCTTTTTATTTAATTTTTTAAATTATTTTTTATATTTTTTTTAATGTTATTTAATTACAATAAAATTGTTATGGAGAGTATACAAATATAATACAAAAAAATACGAGAAAAATTGGGAATGTGAGAACAAATGTTACCGAGAATATATTATTTTTTTTTAGCACTTGACGCATATATACGTCAACGCATATTTATTTTGTATACACTTTAATTTATTTAAAAAATAATGTCATCACATTGCAGATGGATATTTACTCTTTCTAATTTATTCATTTTCGGTCTGACAACTTCCAGAACAAACCTGTCACTCGATCCTAGACTGTGAACAATTGGAACTGTATGGAAACTAAAAGCCAGCTATGGAAGGTCAATATTAAAATGCGAATGAAACTATCAAACCAGTCAGAGCTAAGCTTGAGAAATTTCATCTGTAAAACAAAAAAAAAAAAATTATTTTTGTGCGTTATGATCTTAAAAACATGCAAGCGTTGGTCACCTCTGCACTCCTAGTTAAGGTCTCTACACAGGAAACAATTGGAAACATTCACAACATGTCGTTAGTCGATCGGAGACATATTTTGGTATTTATTTTGAGTGATCACTTGGGTAGTATGAGTAAGCTATTCTTCAGCAAACGTTAACGTGTGAAAACTTCAAGCCTTCCTTCTATTGTGTGACAACTTCGTTTTTTATATGCAACATAGACCACCTTTGCGCCGTTTTCCAATAGAAAAAACTGCCCTAGTTTAGAAGGTTGAATTTGAAAATGATTTGATGTCTCTATATGCTAATAATTGGAGAGCACTTAGTTAAGATCAATTCCAATACTTGATTTAAGGTCGGAAACACTTTGCAATAGTAAGGGATAACCCTCAGGATACCTTATTTAGAATACCTTTAGCATTTGTTCGTATACACTTAGATCGGAACCTCGAACCAAACCATATTAGTGCCCTAGTCTTACTTTAGCAAGAATTAAAACCTAGCTTCACACACCACTCATGTTGTGTGTGTTAATTTTATCCATGAGTGGCGGAATCTACTATTTAATGTAGGCTTCGAACGACAGATTTTTTGAGCAAACATTTCATGGCAATTTTATTTTGTTCTCGAGATCTGCTGAGAGGATAGCTCCGCCTTCGTTTTCTTTGAGATATCTAGGGTGGGGGTATCAATCACGACCTAACGTCTAATAAACGAACACAATACCACTAGACTACGAATACTACAGACCAGTCTAGTGTAAAAGGTGGAGGTACAGAAGAACGAACCTGAGACCAAAAAAAAAACAGTCGAAACAATGAATTTGAACCAAAAGAATATGATATAACGGTATTAATCACATATATTACTATGGATTTTACTACTATTCTTAGCAATTTGTAATCCGTTTTGGCCAAATCTTGCGCAATGTTACATCCATCAGTAATATATTAAGGAAATTTCTAACCTTTATACAATGGCGTTTGGATGACAGTTTTAATAAATTTCCAGTGTCACATTTGTCCCCTCCGCCCTACATCAATATCGTATTAAGAAAACAACATTTTATTTTTGTAGAAATATTATCAGTGAACAAAAAGAGAAATCTGAAGTCTGCCTACAATCGTATTAAAAATATTGCAACAATTTGAATTTTAATTATACAGAGAGAGAGAGAGAGAGAAGTGATAGCAATATTTGCATACTATAAACAAAAGCATTAATTACAGTAAAAAAAAAAGTAAAAAAAAAAAACAATCGAATTTATAAATTTTATTTCAAAAACACACTTAAATAGTCACTATCGATTATAATCAAATTGTTTAAGCTTTTTGTTTAAGAAAAAAAAACTACATTTTAATAACTATTTATGCCTTCCCCCTCAATTCAGAAACTTTTACCAAATTATACTCGTAAAACGTAATTTCACTTGCTTTAGAACACACAGTACAGAGACAATTGGCTGTAGGCGTATACAATTTGATTTTTCACAATTCATTCATTGTTCTGATCTGTTCTGTTCTGTTAAGTTGAGTTTAGTTGAGTTGACTTAACAACTGTTTTTTTTTTTTGAAAATTACAATTCAAGTCAAGTCATATTAAAATTATTTTATTGTTTAGAATTAAACAACAACAACAAAAAAAATATTGTTAAACCACCATAAAGGCATTGGTTTTGGTTTGGGTGTTTTATTTAAATTTGGGATGCAAAATCTGTTTTGCATTTGAAATCGATTTTGTTGTTGTTTTGTTCTCCATTTGAAATGCTATAATTGGTGGAATTATGAATGCAACAATTTCAAAATATTGTCACATTAAATGTTAAATAACTATTAAGTAAAAATGAATCATTATTTATTACAATTGTTGGAAGAAAACTTGAATAGTAGAAGTTCTTTTCTAAAAAATTCGCAAATATTTGCAAACTGTAAAGCTGGATTTACATTTTGTTCCGAAACAATTTTAGATTTTTTAGAGTTTGTTCTGGAACGATTCACTCACTTCGAACAATTGTTCTGGAAAGACAAGGCTACCATATGAAATATGTTTGTAAACGACGTATTAGTTTTACTATTTTATCAATTTTTTATCAAATTTGCTTATAAAATTGAAATATCTGGCAGCACTGTTCAATTGTTTCGGAACAAAATTAAACCAATTCAAGCTGAAATTGTTCCAAACAAAATTTATTCTCTTCCTCTCTCTCGCTTAAGAAGAGAAACGCCAATAAAATTGTTTCGGAACAAAAAATTTGAGTCTTAGGCCTGAAAAAAGAGTTTTTTAAGAGTTTGTTCTGAAACGATTCACTCACTTCGAACAATTGTTCTGGAAAGACAAGGCTACCATATGAAATATGTTTGTAAACGACGTATTAGTTTTACTATTTTATCAATTTTTTATCAAATTTGCTTATAAAATTGAAATATCTGGCAGCACTGTTCAATTGTTTCGGAACAAAATTAAACCAATTCAAGCTGAAATTGTTCCAAACAAAATTTATTCTCTTCCTCTCTCTCGCTCAAAAAGAGAAACGTCAAACTCCATATAAAAAAATTGTTTCGGAACAAAAATTTTAAGTTTTAGGCCTGAAAGAAGAAACCTGGCGGCAGTTAAATCTGATATTAAGGAAAACAGTGCTGGCAATTAGAAATATAAATCGTTCAAGTTTTTCGTCATGAACGGTTCATAACAATAACATTTCAAAGAAAACCCAAGCATTTCATAATGTTATGCAGAATTTTATGGAAAGATTTGGGAGATGCTTCTCAAGGGTTATATATTGGGTCAGGGCAAATGTAACCTATAAGGCCATTGTTTGAACAGACAGCACGAATTTGAAAATTGCTTAGATAGGTTTGAGTAAAATACCAAGACTGGCATAAGTTGGTATAGCCGGAACAATGATAACCTATCCTACGGCCTACAGTAGCGCTAAAAACTTTGCTAGATTTAAGTCCATTGCATGCGATAGTGAAGACCAGAGCTATGGGGAGATTATTTTGAATTTGTTGATAGAATGCGATGAAACACTCAACTTCATAAAACTATTTGAATGGCTGAGAAGGATGCCAGTCAGTAGTTATAATTGTACCATGGAAACAATTGGACAATAACGCTGTGTTTTTTGAGGCAATTGACAATTTAATGTTACAATAACATAAAGCGACATAGGGAGCTGTTAAATGGAGTAGCAGTCAGCTCGTTCTCTATCCATGTACAGAACCAGGAAAATATTGACTTTGCGAAATGCTTCAATGAGATATGAAGGCTACGTACTATTTAATACACAAACCACTGTATACAGTGGGACATTCGGCAATTAACTTCCCTGAAACTGTGTGCAGAAGCTAAACCAACTAGACGGGGGAAGTAGTCACTCTCTGCTGAAAACCAGCTTAATTGCATACTGTAGTTGAGCTAGTGAGGAGGGGAGATTTAAGTCTTAGCCTTTTAGTCAACTCAGAATAGTAAGCGATAGTTTGGACCTGCATCTGTTCGGAATACGGATAGCCAATATTTAGGTTCTGTATTGAACTGAAATACATATCAGTAGGAAAAAATTGGTTGCATATCAAGTAACAGACAGGAAGTTATCTTTATACTGATACCGAACAACATCCTGAAGTTCGTTAGGGAAACAGTATTGTTGTAATACCCGATAAAGATTGAAGGACACTACACTATAACGTATAAATGGTATCTTTACTCGACAATAAGTCTAGTCTAATAGATACATACATAATTGATCATTATGACCGTTCAGTCAGGACTATGACCAATTTTCCCACACCACTTATGTTAGGTGTGTTGATTTTATACATGAGTGGCGGGACCTGTAGTATAAAGTCGACTTCGAACGACAGATTTTTGAGAAACTTCTCATAGCAATTCTATATACTCTTAGAGTTTTTGCCAGAAATCTGCTGAGAGTTAGTCGCCTAGGAAATATTTTTTTTTGTATTTCGTTTTGTTGGAGATGTCTGACCTGGGGGTTTGAACCGAGGTCTCTCGTCTAATGAGCCTAGTGTGTTGGCTCATAGACTACGGCGACTAGTCTTATCTAATATTGGTTTTAAATTACTAGAAATTTGAAGATTAGATTCGAAATCTAAAAAACGTTGCTACTTGAATGGTGCGCAGCTTGTTGCTACAGTGGATATAGAATTGGCGTTATTGTACACACAGGGTTTTAAATAAAAATTGTTTTCTTTAAGGCAAATAATTTTACAACTTGAAGGAGTAAAGACATCACTTTCTTATTGAAGTTTTATTTCCAACATCTCTTTTGAAACGAAACAAAATAAAAACTATTTTTAAAACTTTTACAGGTTAAGTGAGTTTATTTTTCGAAGCGCTGAAGAAAATTTTGTAATATTTGATAAAATTTATTTATGTACAGTGATTTTTTAATCAAAATGTTCGAAAAGAAAAACAAATTATAAAAAAATTAAAGAATTAAAATGTTTATATAATGTATATAAACAAATAAATAAAATTGTTATTACTTTTAAGCTTCTCTAATAAGAATCTTGCACTAAATATGGAGGCCATTTGTTTTAACCAGTGAAACATTTTAACTGAAACGGTAACTGTAACATTAACTGCAACTGTAATAACTCGATTTTTTTAATAAATTCCAAAAACAAAATATAAAAAAAAAAACAGAAGAACAATAACAACATTTTAAGACAACACAAAAGAAAAAATTGATTTTATTTTAACCTTTTACAGGAAAATTAAAAAAAAAATTGTTTAAAATTTTTATTTCATATCGAACGCAACAAATAACACAAGTGCTTTAAACCAAAAAAAAAAAAAAACATGTTTATACTTTTAATTTTCCTTCTTAAATTAAAAAAAAAGAAAACAAAAAAAAAAAAATGAAAATATAATAACACATACAGATACAAAATTAAAAACAAACTAAAAAATGTTCTTTTTTCAATTGTTTAAAATTTTTATTTCATATCGAACGCAACAAATAACACAAGTGCTTTAAACCAAAAAAAAAAAAAAACATGTTTATACTTTTAATTTTCCTTCTTAAATTAAAAAAAAAGAAAACAAAAAAAAATGAAAATAATAATAACACATACAGATACAAAATTAAAAACAAACTAAAAAATGTTCTTTTTTTTTTTTTTTTTTTTTTTTTTTTTCATAAAAATTTTTTCTCTTTCTTTCACTCTCTATACACGCAAATGTTTATTCAAAAGTTTTTTTTTGCCAAAAAAAAAAATGGGGATTAGAATAGAACAAAAACAGCAACAACAACAACAACAACAAAAAAAAAATGGGAAAAAAGAAGTTCGAAACAGCCTTAAACTAGGCAATGAATATGTTATGCAAATTGTAAACTAAAAGTAGGCAACATTATTTAGATGTTATTGCTTTCGTTTCGATTTTTATTATGCCACAGGAACAAAAGAACAACAAAGAACACAAAAAAACTAAAGAGCATTTCGTAACAATTATTTTTAGTTTTCAAACTTATTGTACTAATTTTGCGAAATATCGTAACAATAAATAAAACTAAAATGAATAAGAATAGAAAATTTGCAAAAAGCATTGAAATACTACATTTTTTTTTTTGAAGAGATTATAAGGGTTTGATTTGTATTTATATAATGGGAACAAATATGTCTGCTTAAATAAATAACGAAAATATCGGGAACAATATTGCTTTACTTCTGTATGAGTCAATAACAAAGTTTCATTATAAATAGGCTTTACAATTGTAAAATCATAGTTCAGAACCAAAGTCAATTCTGTATAATTAGAGGCTCTCATATAAAACGCTATGTAAGCAAAGTTTCTATTGCACAGGAGAATAACACCAGAACAACGGATTTCAGTAAAACATTTTCATTTTACTCCCTGAGCTTTTGCCAGAAATCTACTGAGAAGAAGTCACCGAAAGAAATATTTTTTCATATTAGAAATGTCTAACCTGGGCCTTAAAACGTGGCCTCACATCTAATAAACCAACTCACTACCTACTAGACTATGGCGATACGAGGATTTAATATCAATAACAATTCTAGGGCCCTTTAAATAGATTTCATACCCTTGACGAACACGATGCTATTTCCTGTTTCCAATAGGTTTTGGAAGAAGGTGGCGAACAAATATGTTTTCGTATGTATTTTGTTTTGTTCTAGATTTCATCGGCAGGGGTTGAAACACAGACTCTTGTCTACCTACTTGACTACTATCTTCAGTACTACTTAATCCCACTGGGGGTGTCTAGGGAATTATTTTCTATGAGATGTTGACCTACGACCAAACTCTTTATGTGAAAGAATCAATCGTCTAAATGCGATAATAAGTCGCTGGGATCTATGAGGCGGATGATATATATAAAGAATTACTCCTTGCGTCTAATTGCGTAAATTTTTTTACAACTATGGAATAGCTCTTCTATGAGAAGATCTGGGCATGGTGGACATGCTACCAAGGGAACTGCCGGGTTTCATCCGAAACTCGGGGTGTTTCAAATCCACCACCAACGGATCATAATAAGGGGTCTTAACTTACACTGGGCAACATAATGGGTCATATGGCCACCAAGTGAACTTGCAAGATACACGCTACTCTAACCTATGCTATTAACTTCCAAAAGTCAATAAGTTAATCGAACAAAACAGTTATATCAGATACGTTATATTCTGATCAAATTTACTGTTTAGCTGTTAGGGGAATGCTTTCGAAAGTTTGGAAAATATTTTTTATTTGGTTGTAACAAGAAATCTTTGAACAAAGGTTTCTGAAGAACTAGTTAAATAGCAGAAAAATTAATTTAACCCTCTAAATTAAATTCCTAACATCTTGATAGGTCAGGGTAACAGACAAAATTTTCCTAATTGATAGTATTTTTCAATTTTATTGAATTTTATTTCATTTGCTTCAAATATAAATTAAAAATTATTTGATATTTGCAGCTGCTAAATATACAAACATTTTGAAAGCAAAGCATTTTTGTTTTGTTTTTTGTCTTTTAAAATAAATCATTATTAGTTTGTCTAAAGAAACGGCAAAGAAAAAAGAAAACTTTTTGAATAAACATTTAAAATAAAGGTTTTCATGACGGCAATTTTAATAAAAAAAAAAAATAACAACACAACACACACACACTTAATGAAATTAAAAATAATTAATTAAATTTAAAAAAAAAACCAATTAACACTGTTAACAATATAAAAACATGAAATAAATTACAAAAATTATACAAAATTAGGAATAATTAAAAAAAAACAGAAAAAACAAAGAGCGATAAATAAAAATTATTTTAAAATAATTATTTTTGGGTTTTAAATTTAAAATTCAATTTATTTTTCATTTAAACGAAGAAGGCATTACAATTAAAAAAAAAAACGAATTTGAATTAAAAATTTAAAAAAAAAACGCTCTAAAAATCTTGACAATTTTCTAAAGAAAGAAAAAATAAAGAAATATGAACTCAACTTGGTAAGTATAAACGTAAGTAAGTAACGAAACGTAACGATTTATCAAACGTTTGCAACGAGATTATTAAATTTTCAATTAATTTTTAAGTAAAAAAAATTTATAAAAAAACAATTAAACGAACTAAGAAACGATAAAAAATGGAACGATTTTTCAAAAATTAAAAAAAAATTGTTCAAAAAGTTAAAAATAGAAACGAAAACGAAATGTTTATAAAACATTATTTTGAGCTTCCCTGTTTGTTCGCATCGGTTTAGAATTTAAGCGATTTTTTTTTGTATGTCTTTTCATTGCATTGAAGAGAGCGCGCTGTAAGTTCTTAATCAGAACACTGTGCCTGTCTGTTTGCTAGACTTTTTAGTTTTTTTCTTTTAACTTTTTTTTCGGTTATTCGGTTCTCTTTCTTACGAATCATTACAAATCCCATGATTCGTGTAATTTTTTTTATTATTTTTTTTTTGATTTTCTTTGTTTCAATCGTTAACGAAAGAGAGACAACACTGTGGTAGTGTTTTAGTAGTAGTAGTGGTGGTAGTGTGTGTTCGTAGAGTATATTTTGTATATAAAAAAAAAAAATAAATAAAAACAAATAAATAAGAAAAATAAATAAAGAAAGAAATTGCAATTGGTTAAAATTTAATTTTTTTTTTAATTATTTTTAATCTTTTTTTTTTTCTTTTCTAATAAATTTTCTAACTAATTTACAATTGTTGCAGCAACAATTTCTAATTTCTTTTACAATTTCTAACAATATTGAGGCAAATTAAATCATCATGTGAAATTAAATTAAAACGAAATCTTAAAATTGAAAGTGCAAATACTTACATCGGTCTGTAGCCTCTGAGCTTCCTGTTCCGTTTCGAAAGTAACAAAACCGTAGCCTTTACTAACGCCAGCACGATCCACAATGATTTTTGTTGATTTCACATTGCCGTATGCGGGGAAAAGACACGACAAAGATCGGATTCTGTTGTGTCGCCACTGGAAAATAAATTTATAAATCAATAAAATACTTCACTCACAATTGATATTTTTTTTAAAAGGCTTTAAAGTATGCAAACAAAATGTTTAAGGTTGTTGTGAAAACAGAAACAAATCAGGGATTATGTAAATATTAGCGATATGGCGATCTATATATTTATAATGTCCTTTGAAACTAATACTAAAGCGTTTACGGGTAAGAATCGCCATTCCATTGTTTGCTGATTCGTTTAAATGGTCTTCAACCATTACCATTTTATATTATTTGTTTTCTAGCATATAATCCCTCTTACGACACGGACTTCAGGATCTAATAGGGTTCATAAACGGATTAACTGGCTAGGGGAATATTTTTTATGGCTACGGATGCCTTTAAGTGATTGATTCCACTTTTTGCTTCTTTATTATCTATCTACTTTTGTTTCCTCTTCTTCCTTTCCTTTTTTCCTTTCTTGAAAGATCTCAATGGACCAACATGTGTCTGGGTGATGGCATGAAGCCAGTAATGCAGTAAAGCGCCGCACTAACCTATTCTCCACACCTAAATGCATTTGTTTTTTTTTTTTTTTATTAAAATATCATTTTACGGGCTTAAACGGGTATAAATTGGAGCTTTACGCAGCGTTTATTCTATGCTATGACATTAGATGGGAGGTGGGATTTGTTCTGAATGAAGACTTAGGCCAAAAGTTAGGCCAACTGCGATACCACGAATCCAGCAAGAGCTGGTCACTGATACATGAGATGAAAGGTAGTCTTTCTCCTCTACGAGCTGCATAACATTTGAGAAATCACTCGGGAAGTGACCCAGGTCTTTCGGATTTACTTTCAATAAGATGTCAGCTTTCTCTTCATATCCAGATCAATCCAGCAAAGCCTAGCAATACTACACGTTCCCTTATACTGCCATAACGGCCTTGGTGGTATCGGTTTTGAATGGCACTTCATTTTTAAAGCCAAAGCTCATTTCAAATGAACAAAAAAAGAGCATGAAGTACTTAATTATAGGAAAAGAGTAAAGGAACCTTTTTGACAAATCAGTTGCATACTTTTAGACTTAATGAATTTGAATGGGGGTTTAATAGATATAAAGAAACTTACCTTATACCGCCCACAAAAATGCGATTCGGTATCAGTGTGCCATATTTTGGAGCCGACAGGGCACCTTCTATGGCCGCCGGCGGCGCTGCTCCAGTGGGTGCTGCCATTTTATGCATAGGCTGTGGTTGAAGTTTAAAATTTGTTAAGGTTAGAATTTTGAAAGATTTTTCTTAAAACACGCAAACAAAGAAAAATTTGTATTTGCAAACTAATCAGCCCCGTTCAAGTAGAGGGCGTATAGTTTGATTAGTTTTGTGGGGTTGTTGGTTGATTGGGTGGTTTTGGGCTGTAGAGCGCTTACTTAAAAACTACAAAAGCTGTCTGTAGCTGTGAAGGAGCGTATGCTTACGTGTATAATGGCGCTGCTCTGATGTAAGGTGTGCAGTTTGAAGCTTATTTTTTTAAAAAGCTAAGCTTTAATGTAAAACTAATTTAACAGTAATAAAGAGTTTGTTTTTGTTTTTGTTGTTGTAGCAAAGATTGCTTTCTTTAAAAACTAGTTAACACGTATGTACGTTGGTAATATGGCTTAAATAAATATTATTGTTAACAATTCGATGACAAGGTTTACTTTTACTCTTCTTCTAACTTTGCTCTCTCTTTCGTCTTTTCGAGAGGACTGTAGAATAATTATGAATTATTTTTTTTTTAACAATTCAGGCAGATTTCGTTAAAGTTCTTATTGAAATATTCAAATAGAACAGAAAACGATGATTTGATAGAGATTTTTATATTTGCTTTGTATTTCGTTAAGAAATTTGAATTTCTTTTACAACCAATTTTCTTATTTTTTTTTTAATTTTTTAAATTTTATTTGATTTTTATTTTTTAAAATTATTTTTTAAGTATCACTCTTAATTTTTATTTATTTTTTTTTAAGTACGTATAGGTTGCTTGGCGACTTTTTTCCCTCTGTTTCAGCTGTTTTTTATGTGATATTTTCAACACAATATTTTCGAATTTATTTTTAGTAAACGTCGCTGATTTTCTTCTTGCTCTCTAGCTACACTAGTACACTACTACACTCTTGGTTAGCGCTATGGATATAAAAAATACCAATTTTTTATTTTGCCTTCGTTTAGGTAGTATCTGTGACGATGTGATCTCGTGTAGTTAGTTTGTATGTGCGTTTGATATTAAATGTGGCAGAGATAATATATTTGCCGCGTGTTGAAATGCTTAAGCGCTTTTGTCACACTGCTGTTGGCTCGTAAAATATTTCAATAAACCCTCTATCTCTCTCTCTAAAGAAGATACTCTCTTAGATGACTGCAGATTGACTGTTTCACTGGCTGACTGACTGACTGACTGGCTGGCTGACGGGCTGTTTAGCTGATTAAATGTCGGCCTATGTGTCTGTTGAAATGTCTGGTGTTTCTGTGTGTTGTCGTCGTTTAATAGCGCTAAAGATATACAAAAATTCTTGAGAATTTTCTATGGCTGTTTTGACTGCTACTGGCCGACTGCAGTTTTTCAAAACTTTTTGGCTTTAATTCTAACGAAACAAAAAAATGTCAATTCGTTTTTCCTTTTTTTGTTTTTGCTTTCGTTTTTCGCTTTTGCTTTTGTATTTATTTTGAAAATGTTAGGCAAGCAATTGCTGTTGCTGTTGCTGTTGATGTTATTGTAGCAGTAGTAAATAGTATTTTAGAAAAAATTGCTTAAAAATATAAAAATTTTCATTTAATTTACGTGTTGAATTTATTTCTTGTTTCTTTCTATTGCTGCTGATGGTTGTTTTTCTTTTCTATTCTTTTTTTGTTTTTTATTTTTTTTTTTTTTTTGGCAAGAGTGTTTTAATACTCGAGGTGCACACAACTATTTGTCGTTGTCTTCGGTTTAGTTTTTTTTCTTTTGCTCCAAAATTTAGTTGTTATTGCTCTCTGTTATTGCTGCTTTAGACTGACTTCTTTAAATACTTTTTCTTTCCTTGTTAAACTGTAAGACAAAAAAGAAAAGAAGAAAAACACAAAAATTAAGTGAATCTTCTTTCATACAAAGTATTTATTTTGTTCTTAAAAAAAACCACAATTTTTTTTTTTTTTTTTGAAAAACAAAAAAGTGTAGGAGAATTTTAATTAAAATTTACAAAAAAAAAAAAAAAAAATTTTTTTTTCATATTCATCATCACCATCAACAAACAATCTGTCTTCATCGTCATCATTATCATCTTCTCTTCAGTAGTATTATTATCATTTAGAGCGTAACAATGAAAGAGAAAAAACTGTACGTATAGATAAAATTTAATTTAATTTAGAATGTTTGTGTTTGGTGTACCCTGACAAACAAAAAAAAAAAAAAAAATTGTCAAAAAAAAATTCTTTAAAATACTGTCACAAACAGACTGAAATTAGGCAACACATTTTTAGTTTAAAGCAGTAGCCGCAAAGTATGCAATTTGAAAACAGCAATTTAAAACGCTATTTGATTTTACACACATATTTAGACATTTAGAATTACATTTTGCTCATTTTGCGTTATTTCTAAATAACGATCGATAGCGTTCGATCGATAGATCCCACCATCCTGGAATCCTCTACAGTACTTTAATTACCTGCCCATCTATTGAAACTTGATAATGAAACAGAATTAAAGGATATAAGTTAAGAGAAGATGAAGAAGGAGGTGCCTTGTAAAACCCCTATGTACTTAAAAAGAAGAAAAAAATACATCTTAGCTATCCAAGGATTCCTCACCCAAGCGTCAGACAATGTAAGCGAAAATCTTCATTGGCCTCCTTTTCTTCCTCGTCATGAGTCAGTCTTCTGTTATATTTACTATGAGATTCCTAAAATAGTTTCTGCTTAGGTTTAATGCAAAACTTTAATCGAATTAAAGCAACATTTAAGCGAGAACCAAATTTCTATGGCCTCTGCATATATTTCCTTTGCAAATAAGTAAAGTTTCTGATCAGTTGTTTGCAACTCTGCAGAAGATTGCCCATTCTATTCGAATTCATTCAAATTGTCGGTTGTTGAATAGTTTTTGCAACCAAGTTCACTTTGTTGTTACCATGAAACTGAAACGAAGGAAATAAGTTTTTAGATGGTCATGCATGAGGGTCATCGTCCAATGTCTCGCTAATACGACGATCTTAGATCCCTACACTCTCTAGGGTTTAATTACTGTCAGTGAATCTGAATATCTCCACTCGATATGCTCTCATACCGAATTCGCCCTGCAACACTCTTCATAGCCAGTATTTCAGTCTGAATGGTAGAACATTATTGGGATAGCGGAAGCTACAATCTACGATTCAATTGCTTTAAAAGAACTCCACATACGACTTTATCGCATGATCTCAATATCGCAAACTCTTGTGTTACAATCTCTGGACTGGGTAGACGATCCACAACGGGTGCAGGTACTGTAGAGTCATTAGGAAGAACCAGATCAAATATAATAAGGATTTGAATATGACCATGGCTTCTAAAATTTCATGTCCTCACATACATACATCATAACAACCCTTTTGTCAGGATTACAACCTAGCTTCTCATAGCACTTATGTTATGTGCATTAATTTCATACATGAGTGGCAGATCCTACAGTTTAAAATCGACACTGAACGACAGATTTTTAGAGTTTTTGCCAGATATCTGTTGATATTTGTTGGAGATGTTTAACTTGAGGCTTGAACCGAGGCCTTATGTCTAATAAGCCAACACATTAGTCACTGGACTCATGTCCTTGCACCGCTTATTCTTATGGCTTCTCACACCACTTATGTTGTGTGCATTAATTTCATACCTGAGTGGCAGATCCTACAGTTTAAAATTAGATCGACACTGAACGACAGATTTTTAGAGTTTTTGCCAAAAATCTGATGAAAGGAAGTTACCAAAGAAATATTTTTCATATTTCGTTTTGTTGAAGATGTCTAACTTGGGGTTTGAACTGAGGCCTTATAAGCCTAATAAGCCAACACACTAGCCACTGGACTCGTGTCCTTGCACCGCTTATACTTATGGCTGCGTTTGCTGACACTTGTTTAGACAACATGTCTGTTGGTAGCCAGTTAACGACAGTAAACAATGCCTCTGATGGTATAGTTCTAAGAGCACTTGTTATCATAATCGGCACCATTCTGATTATACATACAAATTGTGTGGGATGAATGCTTTTATCAATAGGATTCCACCAAAACACAGTCTCTTAGAACAAAATTAGTTCGAGCAACAACACAGTTGAAGTCTATCTATTGCAGTCTTGCCATCATCTGCATATTATGAAATTAGTTAATTTTGGAAACACCCTCGTATGTATTTATAAAAATTTTTTGTATATTCATTGATGAACAGTCATCAGTATTACACATACTCAAATTCTTTATTTATTTTTAATTTTTTTTTGCATACTTGATGGTTATTTTTCCATTTTAATTAATTTAATTTAATTTAAATAACGAAATCATAAAATATTTATAAAGTAATAAATATGACTTTAATAATGGACAATATTAATG